>VYZP01052454.1:0-17661 GCA_013400635.1 Hypocryptadius cinnamomeus | reverse complement strand
GGGCACAGCCCCAGAGCGGGGGCACAGCCCCAGAGCGGGGCCGGGAGGGGCTGCGGGCTCTCGGCGCCGGCGGAGCGGGGCCGGGCGCTGCCGTGGCGAGCGGCGCTGGCGCCGGGGGTGCCATGGCATGCTGCGGTCCCGCCGCTGCTGCACATGCTCAGCAGAGAGCGGGGCGGCTCAGCCCCAGCCCCCGGCGCTGCTGCTGCTGCTGCGGGGAGCCCTGCTCGCCTCGCCGCGGCTCCGGGGGCGCGGGGGGCGGCCGTGCCCCGGCTCGGCGCATGGGGCTCGGCGCTCTCCGCGGGACGCTCGCCGGCCGGGGCTGCTCCAATATGTGCTGGGACCTCTGGAGCTGTCAGTGGGCAGACAAGGACACGGGCAGCGGATTATCGTGGCTGTACTAATGAAAGGGTTCAAGCTCGCCTGGTAAGCGCGCGGTGGGGAGAAGGGCTGGCGGTGATGGGGGGATGCTGTGGTCCCCCTCTCTCCCCGAAATGGGGGAAAAAGGGATGAGCTCCGCCAAGTTGCCGGCGCGGCCGCTGCGGCATCGCCGGGGGGATCTGGGTGCGGGGAGGGAGGCAGCGGGAGAGGCTCCGGCGGTGGATGCGGCGCTGGGCCGCCGCTGTCCGGGCAGCTCCGCATCCGCTGCGATGCCCGGAGCGCTCCGGCCGCATCCCCCTCCCCTGCTCCGCTGCCGGGCTCTGCCCGAACCGCATCACCCAGGAAAATAAGCACGGACAGTTTCTGCCGAAGAAAGGTGGGGGGATAAAAAAGTGTTTTGGATGCTGCGTGCGTGGAATGGCTCCTGCTCGGCTTGTCCTTTAAGCAGCGGCTTTTGGGGATGCTCCTCACTGGCGTGGGGCTGTAAGGACATCGATAGCAGAGTTCCAGGGAACCCAGAGCTGCCGGCAAGGTACCCGAGGGCTCGGTAATTCTTTCATCGTTCCTGCGTGTTTTGGGGAGAAACTCACCAGGTTTGGCTAAGTGGGCAGTGAAAGAAAACATTGTGTGGGTGAAAGGCAATTGACAAAGCTCTGTGTGTGTGTCTGAAATGTTCCCACGTAGATATTTTGTTGGTCAAGTTTGTATTTTACAGAGATAGGTAAATATATATATATATATATATATATGTATGTAATAGAGGATACGAGGATACAATTATATATATCTATATAAAATATAATATAAACTTGACCACCAAAGGCTTACAAGAATCCTGAGTATATCAAAACTATTTTAAATTTCCAATATGTCAAAACCACTTCGTTGGAATAGATAGGCTTTGAATGATGATGATGAAATTGATTTAACCAGAACTTTATCAGATGGGAATGGTTCCACAGTTGACAGTGGAATGTGACTTCGTAATTTGGGTTAAATTGGATGACAAGGGCAATGGGAAGGCCTGTTTCTTTTCCTTAATCCTTTTTTTTCTGTAATGAAAAAAGGAAGTAATCATAGAAATAACAGCCTCCTTCTCAAGTGCGCTAGTTTGCATCAGGATGAATGTGGTGCTTTGAGATCCTTGTCTGTAAAGTGTGAGAAAACAGCAAAGTTATTTTGCATTTGTTATTTTACTTATTGTTACTATTTTAATTTTATCTTTTTTTTTTTTTTTTTTTTTCCCTGTGTAAAAAATAAAAGCACTACAGCATAGCACTAGGAAGCATCTTGTACTGGGCCCCAGGGGACAGACCCGAGCCAGGGATGACTCAATAGGCCATCTCTTTTTCTAATTTCTCTAATTCTGTCTTTTATTTAATTACACTGAGAGCCTTTGAATTTTCCCTGTGTGTACATGGCTCTGTGTCACACAGGCTGTACAAATGATACAGATATTAGCATTTGAAAATATTACACGATTTTTTTTTTTTTTTTTGAATGGAAAAAAGCCTTTCTCTCTCAGTGATCCGCTGCCTTCTGTGCTGTGCAGTTGGGCTGAGGAGTTGCATAATAGCTCCGTGGAGTACCGGGAGAGCAAAGCATGTGCTGGGGATGGGGAACGCTGGGATGGAGTGGCTCTGCAGTGACATGGCCCCCGCTGCCTCCCGTCCCTGCCTCCCCACAAACCCGGCAGGGACATCGCTCCGTGGCAGAGTTTTGACGTTCCCAGTCCATCCCAGCGCTTCTGGCAGCTCCCGCTGGAGCATCCTGGTGCCCCTGCGGGCTCGGAGGCTGCTGGAGGCTGCCTGGGGACATAAGCAGATTACAGCGCTGGAGGAGGTGCTGGCCGGGCTGCAGTAGGTGACGCTCTTCCCTCTCCGTTCCTCGGGCTCCCGGCAGGGCCCCGGGGGCTCTGGGCAGTGCTGGGCCCCTTTGTTCTCCCTAAAGATCCCGAGCAGTTCCCCCAGCTCTCCTGGAATCACTTGACAGGTGCTACCCAAGCCCTGCCTCTTCAGCATCCCCCTTCATCCCAGTCCCAAAATCAAATATTCCAATTGCTTCCCTTATTTAATTATACAGCATTCTGGATCTCTGCAGCTGTCACTCTGTTCCCCCTAGGATATTTTGTTTATTTGGTTGTGCTGCAATATCCAGCTCAGGGATGTTATTTCAGGTCCTGTGTGTTTGTCCCTGCTGGACTGATTGGAGGAGCACAGATTTAAGGACAGAATGAATGCAGGGCTCTCTGAACCTGCTTGGGGTATTTTATGTGGGCTGGGCAGCCTTGATATGAAATGGGCTTATAGGGTTGGTATTTTTATAAAGAAAAAACGTCCAGTGCACGGGCTGCAAACAAATCCTCTGGTCCTTGGTGCAGGAGCAGCACTGCTGGGGTTAACCCAGATTTCCTCCCGGAGCCATGCTCAGAGAGACACATGATTTCTGTCTGTACCAGGGAGGACAGAAAGCTGTCAGCAGCAGCAGCCTGCTCTGACCCTTAGGAACAGGACTTGCTTTTCCCAGTTTTCAGGCCCCACATCCATCCTGTGCCGTGGGATCACACCAAATCCCACTGTGTGTGACATCAGGGAACCTCTGGGCCTGTCCTGGCCCAGGCTGCCTCACAGCATGCCCTGCATTTCTTGCAGCACGCCACCTCACCCTGCCCAAAAATGATCTCATCCCCATCTGGCTGGGGCTCTGCAGCACAGCTGGGGACAGCCAGGGGGGCTGGGTGACATCACAGTGTGGCAGTGGCAGGATGCAAGGACCTGCTGTGCCGTCACACTGCTCCAGCACAGCGTCCTGGTGGCAGCAGTGATGCTGCAGCCCCTGAGGATGCTGCTGGGACAGGTGACAGCAGCGATTTGCCTCATCACAGTCTGGTATCTTGGTTTAATTGGTCATTTTTGTGTTTTAATGCTGTTTCCATCTTTATATTGTGACCTGGTATTGTGAGAGAGAGCTTTTGCCTCCAGGCTGACATCACTGTTATCTCACAGCTCCTCAGGGACTGTAATCAGCCAGGCTTTAAATCTCAGAAAGCCAAAAACCACAGCAGCCTTTCCCTCCCCTTCCATCTCAGGCTGTGCTGCTTGCCCTGCTCTTCCTTCTTAGGAGTTTTGGGGAGCTCATGATCCAGCAGAGATGGAAACTAATTTAGATCTTTGATGAAAAATGGAAATCTAATGCCAGAAGAGCTTTGCAGGGACAAAAACAAGCTGGTAGCTGAATTGATGTCCCATAAATGGGATACTGAGTAAAACTGCTCATCTGATTTTCCTTCTTTTGTTGTTCCTTCTGCATTGGTTGTGCTGCTGTGTTGCTTGGAATAGTTCTGAGCTGCAGAACCTGTGATCTGGAACCTACAGAGAAAAGAGGGGCCAAAGGCTCCACTAAAAATAAATCTGTAATTCATTTTTCTGCTAGTGCCTGTGGGTGAGAAAAAAAAAAAAACACAACAAAAAAAATCAAAACTCTCAATGTTCCAACACCCTACTTATCTGAGGGAAGGATCTATTATGTAGTTGTGGGGGTGGGATGGGAACTAGGTAGGGTTACAGAACAGCAGAGCTAAAATTAGAAGTTGTTTGATGTCAGGGAGCAGTGAAGATTGACTTCAGGCAGTTTCAGTTCTGCGTTCTGCAGGCTGCGGCTGCAGGGGCCCTTGGTACCTGCACCAGGCTGACCCCTGCCCTTCCCTGGCTCTGGAAATCCATGTCTCAGGGTGTGGAAGAGGGGAGGGAGGGGTTCCTGAGCTGTCACACCCAGCTCTGCTCTCCCAGCCTTGCCGCTTCTTTGAGATGTAAAATAACAGGTTGGTGAGGCAGGGAAGGGAGGGAAGGTTCTGTCCTCACTTCCAGGCATCTCTGTGACACACAGGGGTGACAAACGTGGGTGTTTGGGATTCGTGGCTCCTTGATTACCCAGGAAATGATGAAGCTGCTTAAATCACTTCCAGTTTGGTGTTGAAGCTGCAGAGCCTTAGAGAACTGCTGCGTGCAATGAACTTCGTCCTGTGGCACTGCAAATGATCCCAAATGAAACCGGATTTCCAAATCAATTCTTCCTCAATTTCTGGAGAAGCTTCGCAAAATAATTCTGTGAAAGTTACATAATTGTGCTGCTGTGCCCATTGTGCTGTTTGACCTTCACATTACAGGTTCAAATGTTGCATTTTCAGTCTTTCCTCTCTTTATTGATTCTTCTGCTCCTACATCATCCTTTGTGCCTTTTATTCAGGGGGAAGAAATAGGTGCTGATAATCCTCGGCTAAAACCCACCAGAGCTGACCCACATACATATAAATATGGTTTTTGGGGAAGGAGAGGCCTTAGCTCCTTATGAATTCTGCAAATGGATCTGAGGAATCAGGATGTTCCGTTCACTGGCGCTGCGGCAGGAAGAGCAAACCTCATTAACAGGTTGCTCATCTTCCCCTGCATCCAGAACATTCTGACCTGGCCATACCTCCTGAACCTTCTGGCTGTCCATAAATTAAGGTTTTTATCCTTTTCCAGCAAGAAGATGTCGTGCCAGGTGTCTGGAAGGACAGCTTGGAGCAGCCTTGGCAGGTTTATTCTGAGATGGTTCTGTGGCACGCAGTCACTGACGGGTAATTAGCAGGTTTTGTGCTAATTTCTCAGGCCTTGGTGTTATTTTTTCTGCCCTTTTCCATAGTGGGAAGCCCTAGGAAGCAATGAGGAGCCTAATCCAAGTGCACTAAAGCCAAGGAAAAGCGTTGCACATAATTCCCTTGGCCAGGCTGTGCTCGTGGGCACCAAGAGAGGCAGAAATAGAAGCAGGATCAGCCCAGCACCAGTTTTTGTCCTGGCTGCACAGTGCTACCCTGGATTAATACCTGCAGTGGCAACAGGCTGTGGAGCACAACTTTTATTTTAACAAAAATATGAAATTACAGTGGAAGGAGACCATTTGAAATAAAACCAAGGCATTTTCAAACCCTTGATCTGAGACTGGGTTTGCTGTGTGATGATGGATTGGCAAAAGCATCCCTTTAATATTTTTGTTTCTTGTGTGGTTCGTTCTTGGCATCAAGTTTTGATTTAAATTTGGATAAACATCTGTAATTTTGTCCTCTAATATATATGTGCAGATTGAAACCCTCTGAGGACAGCCAGACAGAGCAGTTCTTTGACTGAGGCCATGAAGAAGCTGCACTTTGCAGAGTTTGCTGCAGCACCCAGAATCTTTCCCCCAGATCTCTCCTTGGGCTGCAGATTATTTTGGCTAATTGAATCCCCATTGTTTGTTTTGCTGGGAAATTGCTTTCCCCTCTTATCAGATGGCAAGATCACCTTGCTCTCTGTCTCCAGCCCTCAGAAATGTCAAGTGAAGGGCAAACTGGAGTGGCTCTGCAATTCTGCAGCCTTTGCTCACTCAGGGCCTGGAGCTGAGGTGAATAAGGCAGCAGTGGGGCTCTTCCAGGGATTCTTTTCCTCACTAAAAAGCCTGAAAACGTGGAAAATTCAGTCAGGAAGAGATAAAATGTGGAGCTGAGGCTGCTGGGTGCTGTTTGAGAGCTTGGTCCCTTCTGCAGGGAAGGAAGGTGCTGCCTGTGGGAGCTGGGGGTCATGAGAGGCCCTGATTGTGCCTGGATCTGTCATTGACCATTTTCATCCTCATGTTGCCTCTGCCACACTTTCCCTGCCTGCAAAATGAGGCAAACCAGTCTCCCCTTCCTTCTCCCTGTGCCTGGAGCAGAGATTTTTGTGGGACAAGTACTGGAAGGAGCTGTTGGGACACAAATCAGTCTCCCCTTCCTTCTCCCTGTGCCTGGAGCAGAGATTTTTGTGGGACAAGTACTGGAAGGAGCTGTTGGGACACAAATCAGTCTCCCCTTCCTTCTCCCTGTGCCTAGAACAGAGATTTTCAAGGGACAAGTGCTGGAAGGAGCTGTTGAACAGAAATCAGTCTCCTCTTCCTCTTTCCTCTGCCTGGAGCAGAGATTTTCATTTCCACATTTTTGGAAGGAAGTGTTGGACAGAAATCAGTCTCCCTTTCCTTCTCCCTCTGCCTGGAACAGAGATTTTCGTGGGACAAGTGCTGGAAGAAGATGTTGGATGAAAATCAGTTTCCCCTTCCTTTTCCCTTTGCCTGAAGCAGAGATTTTCATTCCCACATTTTGGGAAGGAGCTGTAAGACAGAAAACCAGTCTCCTTTTTCTTCTCCCTGTGCGTGGAGCAGAGATTTTCATGGGACAAGTGCTGGAAGGAGCTGTTGGGACACAAATCAGTCTCCCCTTCCTTCTCCCTGTGCCTGGAGCAGAGATTTTCATAGGACAAGTGCTGGAAGGAGGTGTTGGACAGAAATCAGTCTCCCCTTCCTTCTCTCTTTGCCTGAGCAGAGATTTTCATGGGACAAGTACTGGAAGGAGCTGTTGGGGCACAAATCAGTCTCCCCTTCCTTTTCCCTTTGCCTGGAGCAGAGATTTTCGTGGGACAAGTGCTGGAAGGAGCTGTTGGACAGTGTCCCACGTTTTTAAGTGTCTGATTCACCCCGTGTGTGTTGATAGTTGTGTTGGACTGGAGAGAAGCACTCACATAGCTGGAATTTCTGCTTCATTTCTGCTCAGCAAGTGGGCAGGGGCAAGGCCTGGAAGAGGCAAAAATTGCTATCAAAACCCATGTGGTGCTCCCTGACAAATCATTGGGTCCTGGTCAAGGCCTCTTCTGCTTTTTCCAGCTGAAATTCCAGATTTCTCTCTATTTTAAACAGTTTAAACTTTGGTTGATTGAGCAGCTGCTGTGTTTTTGCTTGAACCTTCCCCAGAACTCCTCTGAGTTCAGGCCCTGGTTAGAAAGTGCATCTTAATGCCATTATTATTTTAATTGATGCTTATTATGACTTGTAGCTACTGATTTCAGGATTTGGAGCCTGTTTGAAGTGAATTGTAGAAGTTGCAATAATATATCCGAGGATAGAATATCCAAGCTCAGGAAATGGAGACACCAAACCCAAAATGCTGCACTGAATTCCTTTTCCTTCTGGGTGCCCTTGCAGAGCCACGTGCTGAATACAAGATGCTGGAATGTTCTCTGAGCTCCTTTCCTAAAGTTTTCCTTTTGGCCAGATTTAGGCCTGTGCTGTTGATTATATTTTACATTTTCCAGTGGTTTATTCCCCTGTAACCATTTGTCCAGGACACAATGATCTCTGTGGTCACAGCCAAGTGATCTGAGGGCAGATGCTCTGCTTTTTTCCCAACTAAAAAAAGATGCAAAATGCTGCCACTCTCCTTTGACAATGTCACAGCCACTCCATGCATGTGGCAGAGGAGCAGAGAAAGAGGAATTTGGGGATATTTTTTCTGGAGATTCATATATTTGGGGTATATATTTTGAATAATTTTCAAACCACTCAGAATACCAGGTTTGGTAGAATGTGGTTTTGGATCACAGTTAATTTCAGGCCTTGGAATTAGAAGGAGAAAAATAGAAGAGAAAATGAGTGAATGAAAAGGACTTTGGGGGAAAATTAGGTGTATTTTGAGGAGTAGCAAAGATTTGGTAACAGAAGAAATGTCCAGCTATGCACATAAAATTAGAACAAATTAGCTGGAGGGGGAACACACAACTTGTTTAGTTCAAGAACAGCTCCCTCTAATTAGAGACATTCCCTTAATGAGATGCTGGGCAAATCAGGCTGTGTGTAAAGGACAGGAGGAGGTGGCCAGGCCTGAGCGTTGCAGAAATCATTTGCAAGGTCTCAGCCCTGCTGCAGTGGGGACACACGAGATGCTGTGAGTTACAAGGTTTGCATGGACACAGAGGAGTTTCAGAGAGCTGCTGGAGAGGCAGAGCTGTAATTTTGGTGTATTTCTGACCCCACAGGACCAGAAATAAAGCAGCTGTGGGGATGTGGAAGGAGTGCCCTTTGCTGTGCAGCCCTCAGAGCTGGAATTTGGTTTTTTTCAGAGCTGTCAGATGTTAGAGAAATGTGATGCACAACCTGATGCACATTTTGGCAATGAGGTTTGGGAGGCAAAGCCGAGCTTAGCTGTAGGCCATGAAAGAAGGATGTGTCTGGAGGCCAGGGCTCACAGAACCTGAGCAATATTCAGAGCCTGCTCCAGGGCACTAAAGCTGCAGCATGCCTTCAAATACCTGCTGTATTATTTTTCCAGCAGGAAGAACAAGTTCCCCGTGGATTCTTTTCTGTTTTAAAGGCAGCTGATAGCACAACTGATCTGGGAAATAGAACTGTTTCTAAAATTGTGTTGTTTTACAGCAAAAGAGGCTCTTGAAAACAGAGATTTGCTGTGCTGGGAGATTTTCATGCCCCACTTCCAGTTTGGAGGAAGAGATTCCATCCTAAATAGTCAAGATGGACAAAGGGTAGAAGAAAGGAAGTGGAATTAGTCCTGGTTTGCAGATGAAGCACACAGAGATTAAAGACGTTTTTCCTTTTAATTGTTTATTAATAGCTGTGTATTAATTCCCTACTGAAAGCTTAGCTTAGGAGAGCAAAAAATTATTATAGTTTAAACAATTCTCTAAAGAGAGCAAACTCTGCTGAAGTAAGAGCAGGATGAGAACCATCCCTATCCCCTGCACTTCTCACAGGGGGCTTGCCCAAAGCCGCATCCTGAATCCTTATAATTGTCCCAAACCAACCTGAACCCTTGTAATTGTCCCAGAACAACGTGGATCCTTATAATTGTCCCAAAACAACCTGAACCCTTGTAATTGTCCCAGAACAACGTGGATCCTTATAATTGTCCCAAAACAACCTGAACCCTTGTAATTGTCCCAAAACAACCTGTGCCTTGCTCGTATTTGGAGATACCACAGTTATCCTGAGGATGTCTATTCTTTCAAGGATCACAGCCCAGATTAGGAATTTGGGATGATTTGGATGTCACTTCGCAAGATTTCCCACAAACTCCAAATCCCATGGATGTCTGTGTGTGCCTTGGAAGTTTTGGGGTCAAAAATGCAGCAAGTCAAAACAATCCTTGAAATTGTAATACTCAACCAGCCTTAATTTTGCAATCATAGGTTTGCAATCATTGCAAACCTTTAGAGTCCTGCATTGCTGCAAACTGGGCTGCTGCCTCTTTAAAAAATGGAAATAATGGAAAGCAGAGCTAGAGACTGAAAGAAGTGTGATAATAATGAGATATTGACCCATGCTCCTGCCAATGGGGTGTCCTGTACAGGGCCAGGAGCTGGACTTCAGTAATTCTTGTGGGTTCCTTCCAGCTCCAGGATATTCTGTGGGTCTGTGGGTCTGTTTTGTGTTTATTAACAGTTACCTGTTGCTGTTTATGAATGTGAATGAGTTTATTCCACTTCTCTCCTGCTCCTGGCTGTGAGGTTTGACTTCAGCCTTGTTTCTTTCCCACAATTTCATCTCATCTCATTGCTCATTGTTCAAAAAAAAACCCAACAAACCCAAACCTTTTAATACAGCTTCTCTTTCTCCTCAATATTTACATTCTTCAAATATTTGTTGGCCACTCCACTTTGTTTACCCTTCAAGTTTGTTTTCACAAACGAGCCTCATGAGTGCCGGGATGTTTTTGTTGCTTTGCTTTGAACTCATTGCTCTGTAAGAAAATCTGTCTGGTTCCTTGCCACCCTTCTAAACGTGTTCCTGGTTGGGATTAACTGATCATACAGAGCAAATATTTCATCATTCCATGAGGGGTGATTGATCAGCTCCCGGTCACATCAGCCCTCCCTGCTCCTATATCATATTGCAGGGTCATTTTTCATTTGCTTTCTGCTCTTCCCCTGTCCATCTGTGCTGCTTTCTTGCTTTCTAAATTCTTTAAATTGCTGGCTGTGGCTTCGTTTCCTCTGTTGCACCTGCCTGGAGTAGGTACAAAGCCAAGGACAGCAGCAGGGCTGCGTTCCTGCTTTTCCCAGCTGGGAATCAGGCACAGCCTCTGTTTATTTTTCCCCAGACAGGTTTTTTAAGTGTGTTTATATACACTTTCAAGATGAGTCACATTGTTACCTTTTGCATTGTAGAACCTCTGTGCAGAACATGGCCTTTCCCAGAGCTTGTATTTGGAAATGCCCGAGTGTTGAAGGCAAATATTTCTATTTATTCTAAATATTTCCTGTTGCTGCCTGCTGTCTAGCAGGGAAATCGATGGTTTGAAGGTTTAGGAGGGTGTGCAGCCCCTCAGGGTGAAAAGCCAGAGCTTTGTGGGAGCGAGGAAGTGGAATTTCGAGGTAATTGGGATGTTTGTATCCACGCTGACTGCTCTGCTCCTTTGTCGTCACAGAAGTGCTCCCTGGTGGTTTGCACCGCGGGGAGGACGGGGATATTTAATAAAGCTCTGCTCGGGATGCCAGGGCTGTGCAGCAGCACAGAGAAGCTGTCCAGGGCGGCAGAACCCATGGGTAAGGGCAGGAGAAGAGCAGAAATCCTGCCATTCCTCCTCGGTGAGGGGCAGCCAGGGTTAACATGGGGATGTGGGACATCCTTAAAGGGCAGGAGAAGAGCAGAAATCCTGCCATTCCTCCTCGGTGAGGGCAGCGAGGGGCAGCCAGGGTTAACAGGGGGATATGGGACATCCTTAAAGGGCAGGAGAAGAGCAGAAATCCTGCCATTCCTCCTCGGTGAGGGCAGCGAGGGGCAGCCAGGGTTAACAGGGGGATATGGGACCTCCTCGGTGAGGGGCAGCCAGGGTTAACAGGGTGATGTGGGACATCCTTAAAGCGACAGCGGGAGCTTTTCTCCCCAGTGGGCAGCAGCCGGCTCGGATGCCAGAGCCGGGCAGCGCATTGCAAAGGCGGCTTTGTTCCAGCCATGCCGAGCCCTTATCAGAGCGGGGAATCTTTTTGTCAACTCCTTTGGCGGCCGTGAGATGCCTCGGAGCAGCAGCAGCGAGGTTCCCGGGCGGTTCCGTGGGGTCCCCCCCGGCGGGATCGCTGCGGGCTGCGGGGAGCTCGCAGGGGAGCGGGGAAGAGCCGCAGGCGCCTCCCGGGAAGGGCCGTGCGCTAACAGGTGCCCGTGGAATCCTTTAAATCCTCGTTTTTCACCTCCCAGGCAGGCGGGGGAATCCTTCCTTTGAGTGTGTGTGTGTGTGTGTGTGTGCTGGGAGGTCAGGCAGTTCCTCGGGAAAAAGGATGCTGGGCTGGGATGGAGATGCGGCTGATGGGGGAATGTCAGTCGGGGTGGAAGGGATGTGGGGGGAAAAGCTGGGGAAGGTGGAGAATATTCCCAGTGGCATCCCACGATGTGTTGATGTTGGGTTTGAGGTGAAATTTTGGTGCTGCTTGTCCCTTCTGGCTGCCCCTGCAGTGACACTGGAAATACAGTGGCAAAATGTTTGACTCTGTGCTGAGGGAAGAAAAGAAGGATAAATAATGGAGGCACTACTGTGATGATTTCACAGGGACCTGCAATTAGGGTGAGCTCCTGTTTGTGTTCTTTTTCTTTGTGGGTAGGCCTTATTCTCCACCTTATTCTGTGGTCATGGAGGCAGGGGCTGCACTGAGCAGCTCTGCAGGGGTTTTGGTCAGTTTTGGGGTGAGCCCAGCAAATTCCAGGAATCTGGAAGAAAGGGCCAAGCAAAGTTCAGGAAGTCAGTGGGAGCAGGGGTGAATCCAGCTGGATTGGGGTTGGAAATCAGAGGTGGCACAGGGCAGGTCTGAAGGCAGAGACTGGGCAGTGCTGTGCAGGAGGCTGCAGAGGCTGGTATCTGTTTGGATAACCAGATTGGAAGAGTTGGGAGGAATGCAGAAGCTGGAATATCCATAACAGAACAGCACAATGCAGAAGGGACTCACTGCACCAGCCAGTGCTGGAGAGAGAGATTGGCCCATGGAACCATTTTAGGACAATTAGGACAATTTCCCTTCTCTTTATGAATGAGCTGTGAGCTATTCCAGCTCAGTACAGCAGGGAAGAGGGAGCAGAGGGGTGCTGGGTGCTGGATGGGGCCGGTCTGTACCAGGAGGCTGCTGCAGGCCAGCCCCTGGCACAGCTCCGTTGATGTTCATTCTGCTCTCCCCAATGGCAGCTATTGAAGCTTCAGCCAGATGTCAGGGAGCTCTCCCTTTGTGCTGAGCCTGCACAGGAGCAGCATGACTGGGGGCTGCTGCTCAGTTCCTGGGAGCAGAGAGGGGGTGGCTGTCTCATATTTCCAGTGGCATCCCAAGAACTTGTTTGTTTGTTGTGGGTTTGAGGTGAAATTTTGGTTCTGCTTGTCCCTTCTGGCTGCCCCTGCAGTGACTCTGGAAGTACAGTGGCAAAACATTTAACTCTGTGCTGAGGGAAGAAAAGGAGGATAAATAATGGAGGCACTGCTGTGATGATTTCACAGGGACCTGCAATTAGGGTGAGCTCCTGTTTGTGTTATTTTTCCTGGTGTGCAGGGCAGCCTTCCCTGGTACACCTGTTTTGCTTTTCCCTTCATCCTCTCTGAAACGGGGAGCTGATCCTGCTGAGATGCACTCAGGCCCGTGTCAGCCTGATCTCCCCAGCCCTCGGCATGGTGCTATAACCCAAATAAAGGCAGGAGTTCCTCTTATTAGTGCTCCATCTCAGAGACATCTGCTGGCGTTATTGATGTGCCTGTTAATCTTCATTTTCAAGCGCACTGACTGCTGGGTCCATTATCTGTCAGAGCAGAGCAAGGGCTTCTGGGGTAAAAGATGCACCAGAGGACAGAACATGGCTCCCCAGGAAAAAACACGTGGATTTAGTGCCAAGCAGAAGCTGGCAGGGAACTCCAGGTGTGTGAGTGGTGCATGGACAGAAATCCCAGAGAGGGGATTTGTGGGTGGGCAGCTCAGCCAGCCTTTCCCACTGCAGCATTCCAAGCTGGCAGCCTCCAGGTGGGATCTGCTGCCTGTCCCTGGTGCTGTGTGCTCTCCATTTCTCCTGACATCTATCCTGCATTGCCTCTCCATGCGGGGATGGGATTCTCTTGGCCTCAACTGACAGGGAAAAACTGGTTTGCCTTGTGCTACTCTTCCTCCTCACACACTGATTTAAAGAAGGCCAGAACTGCACTAAGCACCCTCATGGGCATCACTGTGAACTGGTAGCTGTGATTCCTCAGGATTTGGGGCAGCCCATGGCTGATGAGGAACCTGCCTAGACAGATTCTGGCCATGCTGCAAAGGCTTGTCCTGGCTGGTGGAGGCTCCAGCTCTCACTCCAGCACCTGTTGGTGCTGAACCTCCCCACAGCCCTTTCCCTCCCATCCATCCCTGCCCCTCTCCTGCTCCTGGCTCTCCAGTGGTGTTGGGGACAACAGGTAGGGCTGTGTTCCCTGGGTGAGGTGGGACCTGCTGCCGGTGAATGTCTTTAATTCTGTGTGGTTCCTTTTGTGCAATTAAGGAGAGCTAATTAGCTCCTCTTAGTGCAGTCTCCTTGCAGAGGTAGCTGACCTCTTGTTAATCCTGGATTAAGTTCTTACTAAGAACTGGCTCTTTGTGTGTCCCAGTTAAGATGTTGACACTTTGTTCTCTCTCTCCCCTTGTTCTCCTCCTCCCCCTCTTCCTCCCCATGCCTGTGAGCACATGATTCCCTGCCTCCTCCGGCCCCCACTGCTGTAGGAATCCATGGATTCTGTGAAAATGCCACTGCCAGCTCAGAAAGAGTTTTGCTTGGTCTGGCACCTGTCTAGGAGCCCATTTTCCATGAGGAGAAAGGGAGAGTGCTTCTTGTTTCTTGACAGGGTGGGAATCCTGTGGGGTTTGAGGAATAGCACCCATGGGCTGAGCAGGAGTTGTCAAACAGGACCCATAATCCAGCCAGAGGATCCCCCTGTCCCGAGCTGTGCAGTCAGGAGTCCACCCATTCATTCCTGGAGAGGGTGAATGGCAGAAAAGCAGCTGTGGAACGATCAAAAAACCAAATTAAACATGTGCAAAATGCTAATTACCACCCAGTTTCCCACCAGTGCTAATCCTGCTTGCACATCTTGAGGTTTTTGCACTGAGTTTTCCCTCAGGACACGTTTCCCTTCAATGTTTCTTGACATTTCTGTTGTGTCTTTTTCAAAGTCAAGGCTGGAAATACAACGCAAGTGTGTCCCCCTGCTTCTGTTCTGAGCCCAGCTGACAAGCAGAGATGTTGGGGGAGAGCTCTCCCAGTGGCTTAAGTTTTCAATCGAGATCATATTAAAGGTGGGCAAAGAATTACGGGGGGAAATGAGAAACCCTACGTGTTGACCCATCCAGGTGCTCATTGTTGCCTGACGTTCTGCAGACAGATTTTAAAGGCTTCTTTTTGTTCTGCACCTCTGGTGTGGCTTACAGGGAGGCTAGGATTGCTCTGGAGAGCTGATCCCAGCCCCACCTGATGCTCTGCAGGCCTGGACATCCAGGCCCTGCTCTGTCCCATGGATCTGTCACCAGCCCTGGGCTTTAATTACTCGGCCAGTGCCTCATTTCCTCGGTGCTGGGAGATGCAATATGCATGAGAGTGCTTGTGTTACAGCAGCAGAACAGCCCTGCAGGCACTGCAGGGGCAGTTTGGGCAAGGAAAAGGTGCTGCCTGTCTGGGCACTGAAGAGCCTGACCCAGGAAATTGGAGCATCCTCGGAGTGAGGGATCCCCAGATGTGACTCTGGTCCTCCTGCAGGGCTTGGTAGAGCTGTGGTGCCCAGGCTGAGGGGTGTGACCGTGTCGTGCTCAGCAGGCAGATGCTCACATTGTCCTTCACACATGAAATAAAGTCCTTGTCTTGAGTCTTGAACAGCAGACTCGTGCGAGTGAATGCAGCTGACATAAAATGCATTCTTGCAGCTCTTGAACAAGACAGGAACTTGCAGCTTTAGGTCCAGAAGAGCTCCCTTAAAGGCTCCTAAAGATCCTCTCAGTGCAGTTTTATCCAACTTTTATCACCACCAAACGAGCTGTCTTCAGTGCCAGGGATGGTGCTGCACAAATGTAAAAACTCTTTGTCCTTCCAAGAGTTTGGGGTGAAACTCTGCAGATCTGACCAAGTTTGTGAAGCTTTTGAGGTGCTGTGTGGTTTTCCAAATTCCCCATAACTTTGCCCCTTGCACGCCATGCCAGATAAGCCTAAGAAGCTTTTCTCTGAGTAAATCTTGTAAATATTGCATTTTTACTGCTTCTCACACAGTGCTTTTGGAAGGAGGACTTTTGTTTGATTCATCTTGTCTCCTGACAAGTCTGAAGGGTGGGTTAGACTTAACCTCATGCCTGCCCTGCCACTCCATGACCGGCTTTGAGCCTGTGTGTGTTCCAGATCTGAAGTAGCCATTATGTTGACTTTATCTCAGCATTTGGGTCAGTGTAACTCATGTGACTATTGAAAAATAGCATCTGTTCAAACCTTAAAATTCATCCAGACTAAACGTATCAACATTTGTGGAGGCTAAGAATTATGTTTTAAACTATTTTCTCACTTTCTGGAAGAGAAAAAAAAACACTGAAAGATCCATACAAAATGGGACCATTCATATATCTCATTCCAAGTGCTGTTGAATTCTGGTTGGAGGTACAGAACAGTGTTTGGGAGAACACAAACCCTTGCATAATGATGCTTGCCACAGATGGGTAATTGAGCCTTGAATTAGTTACAGTGGTTAGTTTTGTTTGCTTCCCAAAATAGGTTTCTCTTGTCTGGTCAGGATTCATCCAGCTTCAGCTTTCAGCACTTGCAGCTGATACCCAGTGGGATCAAACCTGGATTCCAGGTGAGGAGTTCAGTCTTGCCATTCCTTGGCCTCCAGGCTGTGCTGGAAGGATTCAGTGCCACTGCCTTTAGTGCTGGTTGCTCTTCTCTGGGTTTATCCAGATTATCCACTCGCTGAACCTGCCTACAATCCTACACGTGGTGTTTCACACCATCCTTGGGCACAGGGAGTGAGAAAATTTGAATTTAAAACATCATCTCCTTGAAATAAATTTCTCATTCTCCAGGTGGCAAATTTTGGGAAGCATTTGGAGCAACAAAACTGACCTCAGGCTGATGGATGCAGCAAACTTGTTAGACCAGTGAATTCATGTGCACCTAGGTGTAATCTCTGAGTAATATGAAGGTGATGGTAGTGTTGTGGTATCCAGACAAAGGTGTGTAAGTTGGTGCTGTTTTCAGTTTAAAATCCTGTGCAGCCTTTGAATCACACTGATCTGAGTCTGCTGGAGCACCTCCTGCTCCCACTGATGTTGATGACAGTGAAATGATGGATAATCAGCCTTTTGGGAAGATGCTCTTCTGGGAATTAGCGCCCAAAGCCGGGACTGATTGTCAAGAGAAGAGAAAATGCTCAACCCTGGATGTGGAAGGGACAAAATGCAACAAGAGCAGCGAAGGGCAGAGTGCTCAGTATTTACAGCATCCAAGGAACAGCTCCTTGTGCTGTCAATGGGGGTCATTCACAGCATCCCACCAGTAATTCAGTGTAATTCCACACCTGGACACTTGTGCTGAAATCAGGGGTGTTAGTGCAGTTCCAGCTCAGTTCTGCTCCATTTCCTTGCACACACAAGGCCTGATTTCGTGGGCTGGGAGGCAAACTGCAAGCTGGGTGATTGTTTTGCTCTCCTAATCCTTCATCTTAATTTTTTATTGTACTAAGAGGGACTTATTGTCCCTTATTTATTGTATTGAGAAGTCCATCTCCATATTCTGGAATAAAGATGTCCCCAAGCAGGTTTGGAGGGATGCAGTGTCCTGAAAAGAAACACCACCTACTAATGCTGAAAAAGCTGTAAACTTTGCTTATGTTTCTTTAAAAATCCCAGACCTGTTTACACATGGATAAGCACAGCAAAAGAAACAAAAAAAAAAAAAAAGAAACCAAATTAGCTTCCTAGACGGAGCCGGCTAAATTGAGTTGAGGTCACCTTAACTCTGAATGAGCGTTGTTTAATTCAGCTCAGATAATCCACGTGGCCACTTAATTAGGGTTTAATTTTCCTGCCTGTTCTTGCTTCCACGCTTTGAAACTTTCCCCCAGCAGCGCGTGTGCGGCAGGGAGGACAAAACACAATGTTTCCAACCTGTGGGATTTTAACTCCTAGGGTTTGTTGATGTCCTTGGAAAGCATTTAGGGTCGCTTTTTTTGGGGTTCCTCGGGGGAGATGCGAGTGGGGCGTGCAGGGAGGGAGGCAAGGAGGACAAACACATTTCCAACCTGTCGGATTTTTAACTCGTAGCGTTTTTTCAAGTCTTTGTAAAGCCTTTGGGGGTCTCTTTGGAGGGAGAGACGCGAGCGGGGCGGGCAGGGGTGGGTGCAATATGTAAAGCGGGGAGGACAAACACAACATTTCCAACCTGTTGGATTTTAACTCGTAGTGTTGTTTAAATCCTCGAAAA
>VYZP01052453.1:0-93294 GCA_013400635.1 Hypocryptadius cinnamomeus | reverse complement strand
TCCCTTGTCCTGGGACCCTCAAACACAACCACAGGTGAGGGCACTCAGAGCCCAAAGGGCAGACATGCATCCTCTCACTGGCACAATAAACCAGCAGAGGACCCTTGGCAAAGTCTTTTGCCTCCCTTTCCACCTCCTTCCCCTTCCAGCTGTCCTGCCCCAGCTGTCAGGCTCCAAAGGGGAAAGATGTCAGGGAATGGAGTTATTTCCAGGACAATGGGATAACAGACATTGGTGAAGCTAGGAGTGCCACTGCACATCAGGTTTTTCCCCCACCTGTTTTTGACCATACTGAGCTTACTTTATCTGTCTTCCATGTGAGGGTGGACTAGGAGAGTGGGATGGGATGGGATGGGATGGGATGGGATGGGATGGGATGGGATGTGTGGAAGTGCCTATACTGTGGCCCTGCTGCACTCAGTTTTGAGTTCAGCAGCTCCTGAATGGAGTACACAGGCAAAGGAGCACCTTCCAAAGAGCTTTCCTAGAGCAAACAATGAGGAAATATGCTCCAGACACTGCAGCTGAGAGAGAAGAACTTCAAGCAAGGTAATAGAAGGACATAATAGAGGAAATAGAAAGAAAGGAAATAGAGGCAATAGAAAATAAGGCAGGTTAACTAGGAAAATGGAGAGGCACTACGGGTTTTAAACAAAGCTGCTGGCTATGGGAGATGGTGATTCCAGGGAAGGCCAAGACAAGAGCTCTGGGGAAACCTAAGACAAGATTTGGCTGCAGCAAGGAGTAAACAGGAAACTCTGTGCTGCCTCCACAGGATATTTGAAGGAAAGAGATTGACAGAAAAATGGATTTCTCTGTTTTGGAGAGATAAAGCATAAATGTTTCAAAGTCTAAATGAGGGAATGATGAGAAATGCTTACAGAAGTGCTTATGGAGCACGGTGTGCACAAGCTCCCACGGTGACTGTGCTGTGTTGTGCTCCTTCCACAGCAGCAGTGAGAGGGATGAATCCAGCCACAGGACACCTCAGTGCCTTCAGCTCCAACCATGGGCAGGCAGGAGGAGGGGAGCAGAGGGCCTGTGATTCAGGAGGTGAATGTGTGTCTGACACAAACATACATTAACTGGCATTATCTCCCAAAACAGGAAGGCTGCAGTTTCCCAGCTTGGCAACAACAAGGCAACAGCTTCACCCAGGGTTGCTGTCTGAGGCCCTGTGCTGCTGCAGATCAGCCCTGGGTGCTGCCAGAGGAGCCCCTGCAGCCACTGCCACCCCCAGCTCCTGTCTGCACCAGGGACACCTCAGGGAGCACTGGGAAGGAAAGCTGGGAGACACAGGGCATTTGGAGCAAATTAACAAAATCAACAGTAAATAATATTTACCCTCTTCCATCACTATTGATTGAAGGTAAAATAAGTTTAGCTCTAAACCAGTCTTAAAGTCTTTCCACATGTGACTCTTAATTAAAGTTATGAATTTTATGGAGTTGTTTTTTCTTTTGGCTACATAACATGAATTCTTTCTCCTCCTTTCTGCTCAGGTAGCTTTTCCTTTAACGATCTTCACAGGCCATCTTTAAGGAAGAGACAAGCAAGCAATTAATAAAGGTGTTAACAGGTGGTTTCTCTGCTACTAAAAATGATCAGTAGTGCAATAATTTCCTAATTATTATTATACCTTTTAAAGGTTTTTAGATACATTATATTTCCCCATTTCTTCTTCTGGCATCCCTCTTGCTCCTGGCATTATTTCTCATTCCGAATAATAATTAATGAAACTGAGGTATCTAATATATATTTTATTCCTTCTGTTTCAGTCCCTTAAGTAACCATCTTGTCACATTTGTTATGCAAATTTTCACACATTGCGTGTAATTTCAGCAATATGTGAGAATGCCTCTCAAAAACGCTTTGAGTATTTTATTTTATATATTTGTAAAAAATTATCAGGTTTTTTTCTTGAAAGCAACATTTTTCTGGAACCCTTGAGAGAAATGGATGAAGCTTGCATAATTACTCTTGCTTTATTGAAGTAAAGGAACATTTATAAACATATGATAGTGATAGCAATAGCATGATAACAATAATGATGATGATGATAATATTTTGTATTCATTTTTAAGAGAGAAACCTTGTCTTGCTTTAGGGTTGCAAAATGTACAACTATAAACAAAGTAAGTACAGTCTTCACTTGGAAAGGTAAGTATCGTGTACATGTTTGAAATTATTTAATGCAGATGATGGACCACATCAAAGGCAGGGTGCTCTAGTGAGAGTGCTGCACATTCACTGTGCATTTGTCTGCTTGGTCTGTTTGCTTCTAAAAAATTTGTCTAACAAAAATCATCCTCACTGTGGGCTGAGGAAAGGGGTATTTAGGCACAAGGATCTGGAGGGACTAATGGAGCTTCTGGGCAGCCTTTGGAGCAGCTTTTGGAGCAGAGCAAGGCAAGGGAGCTTTGCTCACTCCCTGTGCAGGTCCCAGTGCAGGAGCACGTCCCTGGCCCCGGGCTCACAGCAGCTGGGACTGGGCTGTGTGAGGAGAGCCAGGCATGGCACCTGTGTGGGCAAACTGCAGCCTGCTGGCACCAGCACAGGGCTTGAGGTTTGGCTGGTGAGCCCCTCACAAGTTCCAGTTTAGAGCTGGTCAGCTGAGGCAGGTGATATCCAGGCTTGGACTTCCTCACATGCCCAAACATCCCTGGCTGAGCTGTGCAGGTGCCATGCAGAGACACTCCCTCTCACTTCTCATCACCCTGGAAAATGAAAGGCACTCACTGCCTGGTTTTACCTGCCCCACCTGTTTTTCCAACAACCACCTCAGGGAGGACTTCCTGCTGTTCTGATGATGGGTCTGTCTCAATGGACTAAATTATAGAATTCCCATTCCTTGTAGCAGGGGCAGGATGCAAACCCAGTGAACTTCTGAAAGCATTTCCTCACAGACTGTCCTGGACCAAGGATTACTTCAACAAGTGGTTGGTCTGGGAATTCATCTCTCTTGTAGTCTGTGTAGTTTTTTTCACTCCTTCTGGATGTCCACCAGGCATGTCCACCCCCCATTCCTTGGGATCTGCAGCTTGTACCTGTGAACTTCAGATGGGAGTGTCCCAGGTTCAAAAAATAAATGCATGGTCTCAAGACAACCTGTTTTCCTGCTGAGTTCAGCTGTGCTTTTCCTGCATGAAGCTGTGGATTTCCCTGTTAAATTGCAGATGTGCACAAAGCAGAGCACTCATCAATTACAGCTGCATTTTTGGATTTTGCAGCCAGCAAGTGTCCATCTCTGGGATGGCATAAGGGGATTTGTCTGAGCCTGTTTAATTTTAAACATGTGTGGGCAGAAAAAATACTTTCTGGGATTAAACTACTGTACTGAGAACCTCACAGAGTTGGTCCTTACTTGGAAAGACAGTGCAAATTCATGTGGGATATCTTAGCATACAGTCCAGAAGGGGTGAGGAAGAGAGATATCTGACCTGAGTGGCCAGTGTGACCCTGTGTGCATGCATATATGAGGATCAGACACTCATTCATGAAAGGAAATCTTCCATGTTCTTGCATTGCTTGCAGCCATGGAAAAATAAGGAAACTTGGGCTTCTTACGTAGCAGTCTAATATGGATGTTATGAATCTATCAGTGCTGCACAACTCAGTGAGCAGAATTTTCCTTAGATTTAATGTATTACCTTCCAAAAGGAGTCAGTAGGCCTGGAGTACATACTGAATGTTTTCACTATGGTTTTTTTACTGGCAAGGATCCTGGGGTCATGCAACTCTCTCACCTGGTTCTCTCTTTTACCCTTAATCATATTTTTACAGTGTTGGATAGTGGCAACCATTTGTCCCCAGAGTCCCTTCAAGGCCTTGGCAATCTATTCTGACCTTTTCCATACTTTGTTGGAGATGTAGTCAATGCTAGCCTCAAATTAACCTAAGAAGGGAATGATTAATTAGGTAAATTTGAGGGCAAGTCAGATCTATTTTTAAACTGTCCCACCTTGCTGAACAGTGGAAATTCTCTGTAGAAAAAGGGTGGTTGATTGGTGTACCAAAATATCCAGGGTGGTTATATGGAATGAAAGCTGTGAAATGTGATATTGTCAGTGCTGTAATGGGTGAATATGGAGACCTGAGGTTTGAGTTTGGGCTTCTGTACCCTCTCTGCTCAAGTTCAAAACTATAATTTGTTGTGAAATTAAAGATGACTGTGTTTTGGACAACTGTAGAAAATGTCTTTCAACATTAACAGCTTGGGTAGTGAGGGAGGGTGAAGGGTGGCATGACTGCATGTGCATGCGTGTGCCAGCAGCAGTGGGAAGCAGCTCTTTGTCACCTGCTGCAGTCCCCAAGCCTGGCATCTCTCAGAGGTGCCTCAGGTGGCCCTAAATTATGCCAGCAATCCATCCTGTGAAGGATGCTGAGTGCCACACACACCTGTGGCTCCTGCCTCATGGCACCCTGCAGCCAGCCCGGGCTCTCTGGCACTTCAGAGGAATTACTGTCCCTGTCCACTCCAAGCTACTTGTGCTCAATGCTCAGTGCCCTTGGAGGCCAATGTCAGGGATCAGTGTCTCTCAGCACCACTGACAGATTTTCGTCCTGCACAAAGAGTGAGAAGTAGCAGGTTCTGAGAATCTGAATGTCAGCTTCTGCTGGGAACCATCACTGCCTCTGGAACAAGCCCTGGAGTCTCAACAGCTGCACTTGGAGCAGAGCCTGGTGTGGGATACTCTCACTTAAACTGGAGGGATCTGGAGGTGTAACTCTGGGGTTTAGTCTGGTGCTTTCTATGCAGGAAAAAAACTCCAATATAGCAAACTCCTAATTCCCAAAGATTTGAAAAGCTAATTGGGAGGGAGCTAAAACCAGCCTTGTATGTAAATAAGGAGTGATAGTTTGCCCTCCTCATCCTAAAAAATCCATGCAATAAAAATGTAAATATATCCCTTAAAGGCTTTCTTAATAAACCCTGTAATTTCCTTAAAATTCTTTCTGTAATATCAAAATCCTAAACCACTTTGAGATGAGCTATTTTAGACTGTAATTGGGCTATTCATTCCCTATGCATACAGCGATCCTAATCTAATATGTAACAAGAACTTAAAAGCTAATCAATAATGGAACACGATTCTCTATCAGTAGAGCTGCCTGTTGACTCCTGTGAGAGGGATCTTCACATCAGCTCGGCTCTGATGACAGCCTTATATTTATTTTAAACATGAAGTTGAAACATCATCTTTCTCTGTATTGTCACTTCCAATTATTTTTGGAACAAAAACACCGGGGGAAATGAGATCCTCATCCTGAAGGGTACATTCATATTTGATAAATAGCCACAGATTCTGGAGAATGTTTACTGAAATGTGGGCTTGGAATGCTTTCTCGTGCATTTTACTAGAGCCATTGATTATCTGTTGTAACACATGTCCAGGTCATTTTACCAAGCTGCCCCTTTCCTATGCCTTAGAGGTTGAGACAGAAAAAGGGCTGATTATCCTGGTGTGGGCTTCCATGTCTTTCCTGCATAAAACTAAGGTGAAATTAGCATTGAGAGGGAATCAAAGTGCCCTGTTCTTCAGTGGAAGTCAAGAAGCTCTTTATACCCTCACGTACAAAAGACAAATTCCCACTTTTCATGTCTAGGCAGCGGTTTGAGATGGAGAGGGTGGAGGGAAGGGTTAAGTGAGTACACAGATGTGCCTAAACCATATCAATCACAGGCATGAGAAATGCCTCCTTTAACAGGCAGACCCAACCAACCCACACAGCTGTACTTTGAATTTTATAAGCTCTCTCAATAAAATGCAAGTGGAAGACATCTTGCATCACTCCCACAGCCCTGACCATTTGGGCATTGCACCACTTTCCCTGGGAGCTGCCCTGGGGAGGGAGGAGAAGCAGCCCTCCCTACAGGGCTGGAGCCATGTACAGCCCCCTTGCTGCTGTCTGGAGACAATTAACATGCACTGCAGAAATATGGGCTTGGTTTCTGATGTCACATACACTTCCACAAAGGCAGTGGATTTAATCTGGAATTACTCAGGGTATGGGGGATCAGGAGCCGGCTGGGAAAGCTCCTCTCTAGAGGGTCCTAAATGCCAGCAATTTCACATGATTATTTATTGAGCTTCATAATAGTGCATATATCCTCATGCACACCCTTTCTCCTACAAATTACCTTACAACTTCCCAGCCTTCATTACATTGTAGAGGTTAAAGCTTTCCTAAGTAATCAAAACATCCAGGAAGGAAAGCTTGCTAAATGCTGAGCTAAGCTTAAACACTGACCCTATCTCTTAACTGTAAAAAGAACTTTATGTACACCGTAAAAAGTAATAATTGCTGTGGTAACTGCTCGTTCATATTAACTAAGGGTGTAAATAAAGTTGTGTAACACGGCCAGGGCTAATGTTGGGAGCAGAAGGGAGGTGTCCCCATTGAAAGGTTTAATTGATACATGTGTCCTATAGAAAAATTTGCTTTTTACCCCCATAATATGTATGTTTAACATCTTTAAGGCAGTTGTTTCAGTCTGCTCCCACTCTTGCCTTGCAAACCATTTGAGTATAGAAGGTAATTAGACAGTTGCAAGGAGATGACAAATCAAACACGAGCTGTGTTTGCCTTTGTTTCACTCCTGGTTTTAACAGTGCAATAATTCAGCCCTGTCCTTTTCTCAGATGATGCCCCATATTTCAGCTGTGCCACACAGAGGGCGGGAGTGTAAGTATGTGTTCCTCCTTTTTGTGGTGGATTATTCCCAAGCTTGGACTCTGCTATCATTGATTCATCTTCACATCCTTTTGCCAGTATTTTGAGGATTTCCATAGTAAAAAATAATTTAATTTTAGATGCTCTGAGTGGTCTGCAGGAAACAATGCCAATGGAATGACTGGGAATTTTATACAAGTCAGTTCTGGACTTGCAACTGCACTGGGCTGAGACAATGCATTTACCCCACCTGCTCAATGAGACACTATGGATCAAATTAATTCTCCATGCAGTTGGTAAAGTCACACCGATGCATCCAGCCCCAGAAACAGAATGAATGTGCTTAGATAGCAAAAGATATCTCCTATCTTTACACAAACACACTCTCCATAAGCCTTAGTTTCGAATTTTCTCTTTGCCTCACTGAAGCTCAGTCTGCACCTTGAATAATACATGTAAGTTTTTGATTGACATACAGTTCTAAGCATTTAGCTATCTTGATGTCTTGTCAAGTCATCCTTTGATAAAAGCATTTTAGGTGCCATGAAATGTAATCACTTCACTGTGGCATTCTACATTGCAGATGCAAGTTTCTCTGCACATTTTTCAGCTGAAGATCTTGGCAACGTCAATAGATCTGTTCCATGGAAGATTTTGGATGGATCTATTAATATTGCCTCTAAGAGCAATAAGTCCCACTCCTTTATGGAGTGAATCATCTGTCTCTCCTGTGGACAAGTGAAATTCTCTCTCATTGGAGTCGTAGTCCACAAGTTGGCAGGGTTTCCTGTTTTGTTAATAGTCTTCATACAGCAATGAAGTAATTTCAAAAGATGTTCAGCCCAGTTTTGGGGCCAAGTAGTATGTCTTGGCTATTTGTTCTTCTAGACAGGCCATGTCACCATTAGTCATACTTCAGAATGATGGTTTGCTTTCATTATTCACTGACTGCACTGCTTCTGATTCAACACTTTCCAACTCAGAAAGATTTTCCTGTGCTAATTCATCTGAATCATTTCTAGAGAAGTTTATATCAAAGGACACATTCTCGATGTTAATAAAGTGCAGCAGTTTTGAAACAGCTTGTAATTCTAGTTCTTTAAAAATGTGCTTTTTAGAGATGTTTATACTATGTGTGTGAGCACAGTGTGTGCCAGTAGGGGTCTTAACATGATTGATAGTCCTTTCCATTTTTATTTACATTCTATTTGGGACCTCTAGCACACTCACTGCGTGACCAGGACTGGGCTGACATGGCTCCAGACTGAACACTGAGGCTACTGCAGCAAAACCAGATTGGTTGGAGTGAACCAGATTCGCCAAAGTTGCCAAATTTCTTCTCTTGGTGATCAGTGGAAGGACTTGTGTTTCCAGTCAACAAATGTGGGACGTTTTTTCTGAATACCTGGACAGGTTTTGTCTTGAATTTGGAGGTGCCTGTTGATGTAAGGTGCCTGGAGGCTTATGTGTGTTTGCAGGGTGTGAGGTCTGCTCAGCTCCCAGCCTGATCAGCTCCCTGTTCTAAAGAGAGCAAACGCTGACCTCAGCTCAGCCCATCACTGCCCTCCTTAAGAACTTTGCATTTTCCTTTGGCAACACTAGGAACTGTACCAATTTTCCCTCACCTTTCCATCTCCCCTCTCCCATCTCAGAACACGTTTTTTGGGTTTTCTGATTCCCATTTGGCATGGCTGACAGCTGAGCCCTGGGATTACTGATTGTGCTTGTTGCTGCTCAGATCCCTTCCAGCTCTCCAAACCAGTACAAAGCTCTGGGCTTTCAGCCAATTTACTTACAGGTTTATCATATGCTGACATTGTTTCTCTATAAATAGGTCTACCTTTACTGACTTTATTGATTCAACTGCCTCTCTTCTCACTAATTCTCTTTTTAATGTATCCAACCTGCCTTTGTATTTCACCTAATGAAAGGCTGAAGTCAGAGGGGTAGAGGTTGAAGAGGTTAAACTGTGAGCACAAAGGTCCTGGGCTTTAAAGCCAGAGTTTGCTATGGGAGACCCACAAGCTGGTCAGTGGAGCGAATCTGCAAGTCCAATCTCACTTTTCCACCAGAAAATATAAGCCATCAAGTCAATTTCACATTTTATTATTAATAATTTGAAATAAAAGGAGATTATTTTGCAAATTGCTTCATCTGATACATTTATGGATTAACAATGATAACACAGACCTTAATCTGCGCATCTTTGGTAAGAAGGAGCAAATTATCCCTCAGAGATAGGAATACTTGCTGTTTGTCTTGGAGTTACTCCAAATGAAGATACCAAAGTTGTAGTTGTCTTGCTTGTAAATTAAAAAAGTTTTAATAGATCATTTGTGCATTTTCTATATATAGGGTTGGGGTTTTTGTGACTGTTGTGGCAGTTTCTGGAACCAGCACAGCCCTGCAGTGCAGTGGCAGCAGGAGTGCTCAGCAGTGCATCATTGGTGCAGGCAGCAGCATTGTCCTGCATGCTGGGGGTCAGAGCTGCACCCGCACCACAGGGAAGGGCCAGTGGCCCACTCAGGCAGTGTGGTGGCCACTGGGTCACACACTGTGCCCTGCAGACACCTGCAAAGCTGGAAATTCATTTCAGCCTTGCAGGAAACAAGTTCTCCGCAGGCAGCTCTGTGACAGGGCAGCTGAGAGCTGAAAAAGCCCAGTGGAGCAGTGCTCAGTGGCCAGGGATGTGCCAAGGGCTGGCATCGGGGCTGTGCAGGGGAGAGAAAGAGAAAACTGCAGAATGAGATTGGTGTGGGGGAAAGTCCACTGGCACACAGGACTAGGAGCCATTCAAGATGAGCAAACCTGGTGGCAGCCCTGCTAAAGGCTCCAGAAACCTCTAGAGCTGCTGGGGAAGCTGCACTGACCCACAGCAGCAGAGGTCTGACAGATCTCCAGGGACATCCCTGAGGGTGTGGCTGGGAGCTGGCAGCTCAGCATCTTCACAACACAGCTCTCTCCTGCCCTCACTGTGCACCTGTGCCAGGCTGGTAGAGCAGAAGCCCTCCTTGGTTTGTCTTAGGGCATTTGGGCTGCTGGCCCCAGCTCTGGCATGGCTCGTCCAGGCCACAGAGGCCACTGGCAGCCACACTTTGCTCTGCCAGGCTGGAAGCCCTCGTTCTCCTGGTGCCATCTCGGAACTCCCTTCAGCCAAATGTCCTCAGCAAGGCAGGACAGTGAGTTAAACATTCCAGCCTGGCAAGGGAAACTGCCAAGGCTGCCAGAACATGTCATCAAATCCCATACTGAAACCAAACAGCTTCTCCCTCCTCAAATAAATCATAAGAAAGAAGAAAATGTTTCACATTTTTAAAAGTTTAGACTATCTCTGACTTCAGACATGTTGCCATTAACCTGGGATTTAATCAGGGATTTTCATTTGCTCCTTGTTCTGAACTATAATGAGCCCTTTAACAGTGTAAATAAAAAGATCTAAAGATTCAATAAACTATAATGTCACAAACGGCAATCAGCTACATTGTGAGGCCTCAGTGTTAAAAAGCATCTCACAGCTGGAAACAAATGCTTCTATATAACATTGTAAATAACCTCTAAGCCCACTACTAATTAAACTGAAGCCTGTCTTCTCCTGGGCATTGAATATATGAACCAATTAAGAAAATATAATTTGTTTTCTGAGAGATCTGTGCTGTACCTTTTAAAAAAAGAGGAAGGGGGGGGGAGATACAGGAAGACACAGTGACAGAGAAAGAGAGGGAAAGGAGAGAGGGGGAAAGGAATGAAGGAAAGAGTTTCACAGGAGGGACCACACTGATGTGCTGGGGTTACAATAATGAGACATTTCTGCTTTAAGCAAATTTTGCACCTGTAACCTGCAGAAATATAGCCATAGCACTTGAAAAATTACTTCAATGCTGCACAGTGCCATGAAAATTTATCTTTGAGATGATTTTATTGCATGGTTACCCTAGGCAATTAAATCAATAAATCTTAACTGTCAGAGAGGTTGGCCTACTGCCAGGAATAAATGAAATGCACGGAATCAGTAAATAAAAGGTTTCTGACAACTCATTCTAGGAATTATTTAGCAGTTGGGCTTTTTGTTGTTGGTGGTGTTGGTGTTCCTTTTGTCTCCAGCATTTATTGACATTCTCCATGAGAAATGATTATGCTAACATAAACAACATAACCCAGGGATGTAGATGGATGGGGGAGAAGAGTCAGGCTCCTTAGGGTCATAAATTACCCTCCTGGAATTGCAGACAAGCAGCAACTTTGGGGGGCTGATAGCACCGGCAGAGGCAATTAGAGAGCTGGGGCCTGAGCCATGGGCTGGCAGCACCCGGGCAGCCCCAGTGCCAGGCACCAGGAGCTTTTTGTGCTGGCCCACGGTGCCTCATTATTAACATAGATGTGCTTTTTTCATTGATTGGTTCAGAGATGATTGAGATTGAAATGCCTCCCTGAGACACGGAGGTGACGTTTTTGTTGATCCAGAGTCCAGCGTTCACCACAGGAGATGCCAGTTTTGACAGTGAAATCATAGTTATGCCTGTGTAAACCCTGAGTGGTCAATGCAGCTGCATTGTTTTTCATGCTGGTGTTACAAAACTGTAGGCCCAAGTCTGTTTTCACTTACCCTGGGATTTGACATTTTAAGTTAGTGTGGAGTAACCTGTATTTAGGCTTAGGTTCTGTCTCTCTCACTGTGGTGAGATCAGGTGACCTGATTAATAAATGGAGAGATTTTTAGTCATTGTGGTCATCCACTTTGAGTGCCAACAGGCCTCCAAGTTCACCTGGTAAGTCCTGGTTCAAAACTTCCTTCACTGGCTGAGCAAGCCCATTCCTCCAGCAAGGCAGCAGCTGCTGGGATAACGATGGGGGCAGCCCTGGCCATGGGGGATCTGCACATTCCCAATGCCACTGGTGACAAGGACACCAATGGCAGAGCAATGTGCTATGCTGAGCACTGAAGGAGGCCTTGCCTGCCTAGAATAGAACTAATTAGACCAGGGCCAGTCCCTCACCACCATCACATTGGTGCAATCTGGAGCATATGGGTCTGTCCTTGAGCCAGCACCGGCTCTATGGAGCCAAGAAGGGATTTGTCTGTGTAGTGTGGGGAAGACCCCGCTGTGAAAATGTCTGTATCCAGTCTCTGGACACCCAAGTGACCTTCAGTCATAGGAACCCTTGGGGAGGAACTCATCTCTCTGCCTGAAGCTGGCAGAGGCTCACCGAAGCCTGGTCCAAGCCAGAGACATGTCATCTTGGCTGGGGAATATTCCATTTGAAAGTATTTCCTTCAAGGTCCTCTATGGTTTCTCAATGCCAATGTCAGAGTTTCCTAGCCATGTTGCTCCTCTGATATGTCCAGTCCCAGTCAAGATTTTGCAGCCTTTGTGCTCCCCTGTGGCAAATTTTCTGCCTCTGACTGCGGGTGCGTGGAACCAGGCAGGACAGCCGGGAACAGCAGCTCAGGCTCGGGGCTTTGGCAGTGCTGGGTGGGGGCTGGGGCACTGGGAATGCCCTCGACACCCATCTGGAGGAGGCTTCTCTTGGCTAATCAGCTCCCAGACCATAGAGAGCATTAGAGATCTGAGTGCTGTGCTGAACTGAGTCACACCCATTTCCAGGTACAGATAAAGCCAAACGAATTTCACAAGGCTGATTGGCAAGCAGCTTCCCATTGCAGATAACTCCTGCCAGCATATCCTGAACACATAGGTGATTGCTCTTAAATTGATGGCATGAAGCCTTTTTATTTAGCTCCTCCTTGATAGTCAGTGAATATAGATTTGCAAGAAAAAAAAAACCCAAACCACACACACACACACCACCCCCCAAAAATCAAAATCCCCCAAAAAAAAACTAAAAAGAAAAAAGTGCTGCAGAATTTGCTCTCTGTTGCACCTCTGTAAGGATGAAATTATTTGGAATGGACAGTTAAATCTCCTGATGCTCCTCAAAGCCTAGGATCAACACTGAGGAGTATTCGGGGCGTGCTGAATTTTCTAGCAGCCCCTGCCACAGTTGGAAATTGCCCTTCAAATGCAGCAGTCATTTGAGGGCTTCACTCTCCCCACAGATTAGAGCTGGCATGCTGACTCTGAGAGGGAAGCTGGCACCCTGGTACTCTGGCCACATGACTCAGCTCTCTTAGCAGAAAATGGAGCATTTTTCATGAGGCTTCATCGCTTCCAGCCACACACATTTCTCACAGCACCCCTGCCAAAAGAGTGAACCCCATGTGCTTGGAGCTGGCTGAGAAATGGGGAGTAAATGGTGGTGGTGGTAGTGGTGGCTGTTGGGTATTTGTTTTACTTTTTCACTCAGATTTGCTTTTCAAAAATGTAACTTCTTGAGCAAATAATCTTACAAATAGGTAGAGCTGGAATTTGATGATCCTGATGGGTCCCTGAGGTCTGATGTACTAACTCATGTCTTGCATTTGGCTGGTCTCATGTGTCTCACGTGTCCATAGGTGTACAGGACCCTAAAAGAGAGAAGAACATGTCTTTTTCTCAAGGCCAGCCTACAAGTGCCTAAAAAATATCAAGAGGGGCTCTTCCATAGCTCATATGACCAGAAAATTTTGCCTAACATTTACTTGATGTGTGGTTTGTTTGCTGAACACGTTTACATTAGCTGTAATAAAGTCCTTCCAAATGTATGGACACAGTATGGAGGGAAAAATCCCCCCATGCACATGTGCTTTTTTCAATAAAAAGATATCCAAAATCACTTTGAAATGCAGCTGGTAAGTGAGATATAGAGTTGATGTTGCATTGCTTTCCTTCTGGACCATGTGTGTGGGAGGGGTTGAGGAGTGACAGTATTTGGGCTGTGCTTTCTACTCCTTAGCTCTACAGACCACAGGAAGCTCCAGCCTGACTTTTTAGATATAAATAAGGCTTCAAAAGCTCTTCATGTTTTGTTCTGGCAATGAAACATCCTGTGAGCTTGTCATGGACCAAACTCATTGCTGAGGGTGTTGTGCAGTTAAATCATCTGAACTGGCTGCCAAGCTGTAGTGCTTCCTTCTCTCACTTGAGCCTTTTGTGGCTCTTAGGAACATCCTGCTCCATTGCCTCAGCCCCAGCCAGGGAGGGAGGGAGGATGTCTCCTTGGCTGTGGAACAGAGCACACAGTACCTTGCCTGAGGTTGTTATGAAATTGTGTATGAAAATGAGCATCCAAATGCCCATCTTCCATTATCCCTGACATTGCCATACTTGGAGGAGACATTTCTCCCTCTACTCAGTAGGGTGGCATCTTTTGCTCCTGTGGGAATCCCACATACTGGCTCTATGAAAAATTATCCCTTTTTTATTTCCAGAGGTTTTGGGTTTTTTTCTGAATTGAGTAGTCACACTAAGAGTGCTGTATAGCACAGGTTTATGTGGAGCCATTCATCATTCATAGCTGGGATCAGAGAACACTTCACAGCTGATTACAAGGTTATACATGCAGGGAATGACATGAACTGCCAGTCTGAAGTCAAGCTTCAAGCAGGTTTCTGGGCACACCCAGAAGATGAAAAGAATTCAGGGAGGAGTGAATGGCACACGAAGAATGAGACCTGCCCTCCCTCCTGCTGACCCACAAGAGGTCTCTCTGAGATATCCACTGAGGATGTTTTCTGTCTCCTTGGACACAGAATGGGCACCCATGACACACAGTGTGCTCCAAACACCTCGTTCCAGATTTCCCTCTGAAGTGACTTATGCCTAACAAGGACTGGGGCTTCAGCACCCATTTTACAGGTAACTCTTCACATGAGTGGGATGAAGAAGTGCAAAAGCCTTAGTCTGGTCAGACCAGACTGCTTCATGAGGTCAGAGTGGTGCTGAGAAGTTGGAAGATACCAGCTACTGGCCCTTTGTTTTAGGGGGGACATTACAACAGATACTCAGCCTCAAATCCAGACTAACACCTACTGGTGTGGCTCTCCAAGAATTCTTCTGTGACACCATCTATACCCTGGGCTCACCACCCCCTCCCCAGCACTGTCTGGGGTGAGATGTCCCCACCAGCTGCCTCCCAGCCATGCCTTCCTGCAGCACCCCTGAAGCACACAGCTCTCCAGGATGAGGTGGAAATGTTTTCAGCAGGACTGTGAGCGTGAGGGGCCACAGAGCAAACCACAGCAATGGCTTCTTTATCTTGGGGACAGCAGCCCGAGGTGGACTCTGTGTCGGGAGAGCTGTGCTTCGTCTCTTCCTGCGGGCACGGTGACCTCAGCTGCCCCGTGAGCAGCAGCACCGAGCTCAGCCTGGCGCTGGGCAGCCCCATCACACGCTGCTCTGCATCTGCAGGGAGCTCTTCACTCTCCTCAGCTGCTGCTCATGGTGCTGCCTCTCAGAGCTATTTCTGCAGTGATGGCACAAAACCTGGCATTCCTTCCCAGTTCTGTCACGCCGGGAAGCCCCCGGGGAACAGGGCACCCCAGCAGAGGGTCAGTGACACTGAGTGGCACAGCTTTGGTCACCCCAGCAGAGGGGTCAGTGACACTGAGTGGCACAGCTTTGGTCACCCCAGCAGAGGGTCAGTGACACTGAGTGGCACAGCTTTGGTCACCCCAGCAGAGGGTCAGTGACACTGAGTGGCACAGCTTTGGTCACACTGGAGCCCTGGGCTTGCCCAAAAACCCCTCCTTGGAAGCCTGGCCCCTCTGCTCCCTGGGCTGCCTTTGGGACAGACAGGGTTTAGGTTCTGTCTTGCAGCTGAGGCCCCTCACGGCCGGGGAAAGCACAATTATTGATCCTGTTACCTCACAGCTGGTATCAGCACTACATTGTTTTCTAACATCAAGTCATTTTAAGTTGCCGCAATGACACAAACACATTGATTAAAAATTAAAACCAATGACGGCTCTCCCACAAACAGTACTTACTGTACCATACTTGTTCTGTCCTGGGAGGAGAATGAGAAAATAGCAGAAGACAGAATAATTTATAGTGATAAAATGGGTTACATTTTCATAAAAATTTTATTTTACTTTTTTTTTTTAAATAATTCAATGCACTGGCAGTATAATTAATCCCTCTATGAGAGACACGAATGTACCAGTTCAACCAATATTATTTATACAGAGACATTGTGTTTAAAAACAACAAAAGTACATTTAAAATGTTTGTACATAAAGTATTACTGTTATTTCTTTTTTTTTTCTGAAGAAGGAACAAATGTAAACAAAATGCATAATTGTGCAACACGTTGGAAATACAAAGCAAAACAGGCAAGATACAATTTTATACATATAAAGCAAAAGAAATCAAACTTTTATAACTATACAACATTTCAGTAATTGCTTGACAGTTTAACAGTTACCTTGGTCTGTACAAAACATCTTAACTTATACTTAAAACTTTACAAGAATAACATGCTTGTTCAGAACAAAGACACCTTGTGGATTTGCAATGATTATTGATATGATACTTGCACACATGAGAAAAAGAAGAGGCTACTTCAATAGTAAATAAAAAGTAAGAACATAAGAACATAAGGTAAAAGGCCATTTAGTAAACCATAATCTAATTCCAATAGCTAATTAAGTTGCACTGCAATGCAGAAATTAAATCTGACTTTTGCTGGAAGACCATAAGGTCATAACGTTGCTCTATTTCCAGGAACCAGAAGAAAGCATATATAAATTTTCCTGATATTTTGGTTAATTATACATGCGCACGCATACACACACACAAAAGAAAAAAAAAGCAAAAAAATAGTATTTGCCACAACAGCCAGAAATGGTGGGTGAGAGAACCCACAGACTAGACTACTCCCAACATGGCAGGGTTAAAAAATCAGGACAGCTAGAAAGAGCAAACAGCCACCAAGTTTGCCGGGATTGCTTTTCCTGAACCTTAGTCGTATTTTGCTTTTTTTTCTCTAAAAGACAGGAAGAAACTTGAATTGAGTTGAGCCATTCCAAAAATTCTGGGAGTACCACAGCCAAGCCAAAACACAAACTGAAGGAGAGCTCAAAACCAAAGCAAAACATCACCAGATCTTTGTTTTTATATTCTGTGATGGTATGTCCTAGACCTTTTGAATGTGGGTTTAAAAAAAACCAGCATTTAAGATTCAGTAGAAGATATGCAATCCAGAGATGTCAAAAATACAGACAGGAGTAAGTTATACAATATTTTATGGAAAAACAAGGACTGTCAGCTTGGATAAAATGTACATAATTTTTAAGTGTCTTCAAATGGTACATATGGCTAAAATTAAACCCCTGATTGCAGCAACCTAATATATTCAGTGCCTGCTTCTGCAATCTGTGTGCTGAGCACCAATTCACACAGTTACTTCTGTGGACTTCAATGGAGCAACCTGCTCACCAGGATGCTCAGGGGAAGAACAGCAGAATTGGGCCTAGATAAATATTTGCCATGACTTCTAAATGTACAGAACCCATTTGGCTTAGGAAAACCACTTTAGCCTGCTGCAATGTCTTTGAACTAAAGTAACAGATTCCATCTCTAGACTGAGAGCATTTATGACATGCTTGAATTTATTTGCCATTTTTCTATGCAAGCTAATGCTGATGCCAGTAAATATTTAAACTGAGAGGTAATGAAATTGCAACATGCCTTTAGTTAAAACCAAAACATATGCAAGACTCAATGGCAAGCAGAAATTACCCTCCAATGTTTTTTAGCAGGGATTATCTGGTGCTGAATCAGAATAATTCAATATAGGCTCAGCCTCAGTGTGCATTTATAAAGCTGCATTAGGCCATGCAGCACAGTATGAAAAGGGAGAGGACTGGTTTTTCAGCTGGTGTAAATCAGCACTGACATCCACAGAGCTACTTAGAGGCACATCAGCTGAGGCTTTGGGCCACAGTCATCAGAGACATGCAGCCATCACTCAGTCTGTATGAAAAACTCAGCTGTGGAAGTGCAGAGTGAGGTGTAATCGACATCAGATCAAAAGATGCTCTGCTCATCTTGTTTCTGAAAATGCATCTCCAGACTGTGTGGTCTAAAGCAGTTTTATGATGTGCTCTACACTGCATGGCACTGCAAAGTACAATATTTCCTCACAGGCAAGGATTATGGTATGTTAATAATTTCAATGGCATGATCAGTAAAAGGCATGATGATAAAAGCTTTGGAGTTTATCTGCATAGAGATATAAAATTAGTCTGGGATTAGAGGGTTTGCTCCTTGGTGTGTGCATATTGGATTAACTCCTTTGAAATCAGTACTCCTTTACCAGTTTACAGCTGATGAAGAACTTGTACTCTACCTCTGTTATAAATAAAATATGTGTTGCTATCCCCTATTCAGTTCTTTCATAAATTCAAGGGTAACTGTCTCCTGCCAGTGGGTCAAAGCTTCTCCGTGTCCATAACGTTGTTACTTGTCAGTGGTGGTTTCCTGAGCCAGGGCTGAGTCAAACACATGGTCTGGTTGAAGAGCAAACCTGCTTGCAGTTATTCCAGCTCTAGTACACAGACCTTGAAGTACTTTCACTGAGATGAGTGCCCAGCCAGAACAAAAATGGATGGAATTCCATTAATTAATTGGGTTAATGCAACTCAGCTTCTGGCCTAATACACACAACTCCAGTAAGGCTATGCCATTTTCGTTATCCAGCTTCTCCTTCGATAAACAGTATTCAGCAAGCTCTGTAAGACTTGCACTAATGCCACATGACAGCAGAATTTGGTCCCATGAATTCCACCAGTTGAGCCAAGTTATTTTAAATTTGCTTAGCTCAAATTTTGGTCCACTGTAGTTACTGTTGTTCAATAAAACAATTAAATTCACCTCAGAATCTGACCTTCCTTTGAATTCTGAGAAGAAAATAACTGAGTGGAAATTAGGGCTATCTATACTTGAAGGGTCTTTCAATGGTAGTACAAAAGGGTGACACTCACACAGCTGTGAGTAAACTTATATCTAGCACAGAGAGCTTATGGGACTTGCAGACAGAGGAACTCAGTTAAAATCAAGAAGAAAACAAGTCTCAAACTGCTGCATTGTCCACTCATATGCCTTTTTAGACTGGCATCAGTGGGACTCAATTGGAGCCCTGTAAACATGAGTGGTCCTGTGGACACCATGATTTAAATTCCAATTCTGGGTGCAGTGGATATTGGCTGAGCTCTACGCTGTCACCGTGTGCACGGCTTCTGTCAACTTGACTGGCATTCCAGACACAGTGCAAGTGCAAGTGAGTGCTCAAATCCCAGCCCAGCTGCAGCTGCAGAGGACCAAGACCTGAAAGCAATGCAGAGCCACAACTCTGCTCACCCAGGCAGTGGGGCTGGGCTCCCTCAGTCCTCCTGGGCACAGCACTGCTCCCCAGTACAGGGGACAGGGCCATGTGGGGATCCACACCACACAGACCTGGAACAGTCCAACACCCAGAGCAGGCTGAGGGCCCAGGAGCTCTGTGGCTCCACAGCCTGTGGGAGGCAACATCAGATCACACAATGCTGCCTAAAGTGGCTGCTGGGCATTTGGGCTTGGTCCTTGCTTCTGTTGTAAAAATAAAGTAAAAAAAATGGTTTAACTGGATGGTGACTCCAGGGTAGCGACCAGAATTACCTCTCTGTGACATGAGGTGGCACTCTGAGGTGCACTGAAGAATTGGAAGCAGTGGTGCTGTATTCTGATTTCACAGGATACCATGGTATAGGTATTATTTTGCAGGACACATCAACAGTAATAAGTCCCCTTTCCCAAGAAGCACACTCAGCTTAAATTCACAATGCCAGAGCACAGCAGCTTGCCCCACTTTCTTTAAACCACTCTTGACATCTCTACCATTGCCTAATATCATTACAGTGCCAGTGAGCTGCCTGACATGTCACTACACACCCTGTGATTCTGGGAACAGCTTTTCATCACAGTGTTTCTGCTGCAGTGCCTCCTGATGAGGCCAGCTTTGATTCTCATGTGACACCAGTTTTATGCAGTAACTCATCTGCACCTGAATTTGCTCTCATCCCTCTACAGAGCCACATCCTCCCCCAGGTTGAACACAAGATCTGAATACAATCTATCCTGGCTTCAGCAGGCAACACAAGAGGTTTAAAGTGGTGTGAGATGATCAGAATCCCTGATCTTGGAAGACAAAACATCTCTGAAACAAAATGGCTTAAGGAAAGCTATGAAGTCCATCAGAAAGGCAGGTCTGACAAGGGTACTGGGGAGAAGATGACTACTCTCTAAGTTAGGCAGGAACATTTTGCATTCAGTGGCAGAGAGGTTTCAGTCATGAAGAAGACCCTAATACCTTTAACCTATACATTTAGGCTAAATATCAAGTGATATAACCAAAATGTGCCCCCATATAGACTTATCTCATTAGACAACAGAGAATGCCTATATGCATTGGTGTGCCCTGGTTATATCATGGAAGTTCAGGAGGATTGTTGGAAACTGAGGAATTGAGCTCTCCCAAGATTAAGACTCGTTTTACTTGTATTTATAAAGTAGTATGTAAAGTAAAGCTGGGAGATTTCATAAGGACAGTAGATTAGTTTTCTGTCTTCATCCCCTTTGCCTCACTCCCAGTGTATTTAGGTGAGGTCAGGGAGATGCTGAGAGGCAAAGGCCCTTTGCAAAGAGCCCTTGGTCTGCAGCCTGCCTACCGTTGGGACACTTCTACACTTGCTTCAGAATGGCAACTTTATTTTCTTTGGTGTCTTGTTAAATATTTTGTCTTTCTTAAAACTTCAAGACACTGGTCTATGGCAAATGAGTTAACCTGAAAAATAGCACACTGACACAGCACATCCAGTTGTTACATTGACTTTAGGGACCACAGGACTAAAAAGACAGAGTTGTTGCTACTTTCTGCCACACCTTCATTGTCTGCAAGAGGCAGTAGATGCAAACAGGACTATGCTCAAACTACAGAGGAACACTTGAAAAATGCCACTACCACTAGCAGTGGTAGGAGTGTTTTCTGTTTACAGCTACCATATCTTTTCTCCTGTGCTATGAAGCAATGAGCAGGGACTCTCTGATGCAAATCCACACATAAATCCACACAGATGTGTACAGACACTCACACTCATAGGCTTGCTTCAGTGCTGCATGGAGTTTCTCCTGAACTCCAAGTAATGAAGTATGTTAATACGTTAGTCAGAATCCCTACCAGCCCCATTTTTGCTATCTGTTAATTTACACTCACAAAACTAATAATCGGATTTAGACAGCATTAAATGCTGATAAAAACTCACTGAAACATTTTTTCCAAAGTACCTAAAAACATCAGTGAATCAAAACTGTTATAACAGAAGAACATAATAAAATCTGTGAAATTTAAAAAAAGCGTGGAAATTAAATTCCAGATTCAATTGGCTTATTTTTTTTCTTTAGGAAGAATGAAGCTCTCCAGTCCTATATTTTAAAACCCCCCACATAACTATCAACAGATCTGTCTCTACTTTTCAAAGCAGATAATTTATAAATGAGGCAATCTATTCACAGAGAGAATATTCAAATAATTGAAAGTCCAAAGAACATGTAAGAAAAAGTGAAATTAAGATGCAAGCCGTGAAAGTTGCCACCAACATGATCACAAAAAGGCTTTCCCTCAGCTCCCTGCTCTCGAGCACCCAACACACATCCCATGGCTGGAGATGTTCACTGCATTTGGAGCTGGATATTCTGCCTGCACATTGTCAAATACCTAAGACCTGCTGCAGCCCTTGAAATGGAGGTTAAGTGCTATGTTAATGCCTCTGTTGAACTTTTAGGACTTTATTGCCCTTGGGTCTTTCACCCCAAATGCCTGAGTTTAGCCCTTTACAGGCGTGCTCCCTTCACTGCTGAACTCTTGATATTGCTCCAAACCTTCTCAGGCATGGGTCACAAGTGACAGTCTTGTCAGTTCTGGCAGTGTTCTACGAAGCCTGGTGTCCTTCTGAAATCCAGCTACAGAAGTCAAGAGATTATATCACTGTTCCAGTTTATCACTATTAAAAAGAAATGTGTCAGTTCCAGCCCTTGGCACGCTTGTAAAATGCCTGAAAATGTGTCATGAAACCAGTCCCAAAGCTCACCATCCAGAAGGCAATACAGGAACCAAAGAGTTTATTTTAAAAAACCAACAAAACCAAACCACAATTTTAAGCCAATCTTGTAATTTTTGGTGCTTGGTTCATGAGCCTGAAAGCTTAATTTGGGCAGTTTTAAGTGCAGACATTACAAATGCCCAAGCACAGACATGCTGCTTCCCCATGGATCGAAACAAACAAACAATCTTATTTGATTAGCTCTGCTGGAAGTAATATTTTAAGGGGTAAAATGATTCCACGAAGATGACATGTTGGCAATTGAAATGAGATGAATATAGTGCCTGTAAAAGTGCAATAATCCTTAATAACTAACCCAAAAGAAGCATCATCCCCAGGGATAAGACAGTAATTTACTCTCCATATTTAATTTGTTTCTAAGCTGCTTTTGAAACAAGACTGCTAAATAGTAAGTTGGCTTGTGATCCTAGACTTGACTGCTGGACTTATTATCATCATGCTATTGATTCAGCATACATTTCAACCTAAGTCACAGGATACAAAATCAGGAGGGCTAATTCCTTAAGCTGTTTAAGCAAAAGATTGTGAACATGGGGTAAATTTAGAGATAGGAGCCTCTTTACCACAAGTAACAGGGAAAAGATAATATATGGTGATTACTGAGCGACTGCAGCAAACTCTGAACAGTCCTGTGTCTGAAGACTGCCTTTCAAGGCATTGCTATCCCTTGTAAATGCATGGAAGTCTTGGATTTCAATCTACATTAAAGGAGCAAGTGATGACTATGCTTTTAATTAGACTGAATAGTTACTTGCAAAAAGAATGGAAAACTCTGGTTTATGACAAAATTAGCCCAATCTTAGCTCATCTCACGTACCCACCCTGTTAAAAAAAATGATTTTAAATGTTTCATTTTCTTTTTCTTTAAAAAAACCCTGACCACCACCATTCATCTATGTTTCTGAATAGCTCTCACTGCTGTGGTTTTATTCATTAGCTACTGGGGCCAGAGCTGGCGTGAGCAATGTGTCAGATTCAGGTTTCAGCCGTGTTACTGAAACCCTCAGAGAACAGATAAGGGTGGATCAACCACTTCAGGAACAGGAATGTGCAGATAATACAGGATGGGCATGTTCTGCAAATGTCCTTTGCAGAAACCCTACAATGGATGATTTCTCTAATGATGCATGTTGGCTATGTTTACAATACAGTCTTGTGGAACAAAATGTTAGGAATTATTGATTTTTAAGAAAAGGTAGTACTACAGGGAGCTAATATGCAACAGCTACAGAAATGTTTGTCTTAAATGTGCACTGGGCAGAGTCCTTAAACTGCTCTTATTGCAAATATCCAAGGCCTGCTCTAAAAATCTTAACAGTCTGAACCTTTCAAATGCAAATTTGTCCTATTTATCTGGTCATAACCCAGTGAGTAGAATCCAATAACTCACCAGATTAAAGCATATACAGGTTTATATAGCAGAAGGTAATTGCAATTAACTAATAGCTGGATGGCATTTAATACACATATTGTATTATTTCAATGAGATGAGACAGAATAATATTTACATTGCTATGAGCATTTTCTGTTTATAGAAATGGAATTTACAGTTCAGTAAGGTATGCAGGCATTCTATCAAGAATGAGATGAGACCATTTAAAGTCTTGTGAATTATTGATATAAATTCATTTTGTTTTGTTTCATGCACCAGCGCTTCTTGCAGTGGCACCAGAAGAGCAGTGCAGTTTATAACAGGGAAAAAAATAAGAGGAAAGAGCAAATGTGAAATGGTGCAATTTATTCACAATTGCTTTGAAATTCTATCTGAATTGTCTCATTATTATTCACGCATTAGAGGAATGGTCCAAAACATGACAGCATGGGTAAACAGATGCAGAACTTGGAAAAAAGGTAATCTGACTGAAGTATTCATGGCCATTATTAAACAAATGTTATATTGCTTTTGGGTAAATCTGGTGATTTTATTTAATTGACAATGTTTTCAAGATAGCAAGATAATACTGTTCGTTTCTAATGCTCTGAAATGAACAAAACAGGTGAAAATTGATGCCACTTGGAATTATAATGTTTCAACAGTAGCTGGTTAGTTAAACTTCTAGATAGTTCATGAAGAATCTGCATACACTTATTAATGGACTTCTACATACAATATCAATGCTTAGAGTGCAGCAGTCCTGTTAAAATCTGCTTTCAGTGAGTCACTATGCAAGGAGAGATTGTTCTATGAAGAAAAATCTTGGATAAGTATTTGTTTGAGACTAAACAGTAAAACAGAAAGAAAATTCACAGATTTAGTACAGGAATGGTAGATAAGATTAAGAAAGCTAATATTCTGAAACTGCCTAAAAACTGCAATAAATTCTGCTGCCTACTGAAATTATTAAGCCAACAATAAACAGGAAGAATGGAATATCAAAACCTCATTGCATAGTGTGTCATCATTCTTTAATGAGGCATTCCTTCAACCTTTTACCTCTTAACACCTTTGGTGATCTTACATTATGTACCTGTAAGATATTCAACATTCTCTTTTAGAGATTAAACCCATAGGGAGTATGAAATCTTAGGAATGTACTGAGTCAGGTAATGATGCCAGAATTAAGCGTCGAAAAGCTTGGTTCAGGTTCAGAAGATGATTTTGAATGAATAGCTATAACTTCTACTAATTTATTTCAGAAGGGACTTCTCATATATACCCTCAAATATTTAAGACGCTTTGTACTATTTCTCAGGAATCCATATCTTCTCAAAGTGCTTTTTTTGTTTTCACTTGAAGGCAGCATGGACTTAAAACAACACTGCAGGGAATGTACCGTTCCATAAAGCACATAAGGATGGCAGGATCCAGGAGACACAAGGCATAGAAAATTGTCAAAGATGATTAGATGGTACAACACATACTGCTCTTGAGTCATAAGTTTCATTTATGGTGACTTCTACTTCCAATAGATAGGATATTAAAAAAGGCAATAAAAATGAAGTTACATGAATAAACTTCCAAAAATGAGTGGAGTTCCACCAGTGATCGTCTCTGCGCTGGTAGAGGTAGAAGAATGGGGATGTCATGAGCAGGGCAGCAGTCACTACAACAAATGAGCCTCGATGCGGAGCCAGTGGAGTCCCTGGCGAACGTAACGAACCAGATTGGTCATACTGCTGTGTTGTGTTAAGGGTCCCATCACTGAGTCCAGCTCTACAAAGAACTCTGCAATACACAAGAAACAGAAGCAATTTTTCAGGCAATGGTACAGAAATAGAGGTATTACCATGATTTCCCACTCAGAAGCAGCACAGTGTAATTAGTGAGTTCTAAAGACAATTGTGCACATGAGCACATGGAGTGTAAGAAAGAATTTAAACAACAAGAATATATTGAAACAAACCAAATTAGATTATCCATGCTGGAAGTCTACCACAGGATGGTATGAGTGGTTGCCAGTAGTCTTCCTTTAACTCTGATAATCTTCACTGTCAATTTTTTAAGATTAAGTTTGCTGACTGTATGATTTAAATAGCTGGTAATTTAATCTTGCATTACTTTTCCATGCTGTACTCTTTCCCAGACATGAAGGGCTAGACTGGATCTTTCCAGACTAGAGGACCTTTCTTGCTCTTTTCCCCACCCTCTAATTTCTGTTACTGACATTGCAGCACTTTCAGCCCTCTGCTCATTCTGCTGCAGCTGCAGGCCCCAGAGGATGAGTGTGGGATGGGAGCTGGGGAGGAAGAGGAGAGAGACAACACAGCAAGAAAATAACTCCTTGGAGACGGGAACCTCTAAGGGGGAAGAATCCCAACCCTGGGATTCCTGGTTGGGAAGGGTTAACAGGAGGTCACTAAACAGAGAGCCCCAGTTAGGAAGCGACACACCAGTTTACTTTATGTCATGTGTTAGATGCTCTCTGGGTGAAAGACTAATCCTGTTAGGGCCAACAGACCTTTCCTAATTGCTGTCAATGGAGAACTGAATTGTGTCCTGTATTCTCCCACAGTTCTTTGTGCTCACTGGGGCACAGGCATTCCCACATACACAACACTTACACTATATTTAGGCAAGTGGGAACCCGCTCTCAGTTAAAGCCCCTCAGAGCTCAGATAACAACCAACAATCACAGTAAGGAATGGCTGAGGCCTCACATTCTCACCCTGTCTGCAATCCAGTGCACTGAGCCAGCCAGCACTGCATTGGCTGCACTTCAAGAAAGCAGATGCTGGGTACAAAATCATTATCAGTACTTTCTTCAGCAAGTAAGTGCTGCTTTGAGGTCTTCTATCCAAGTATTGACAGCCTGACCCTGGTCAGCTTGGGAGCTACAGCAGTATCAGAGCACAAAGTGATTTGGCTGGAGGCAAGCATAATGAGGGCTCAGGGCTAGCACCAGTGCTGTTCAGATGCTGCAGCCAGCAGCTACTTTTAATCTTCCTTTCTCTGTCTTTCATTCATCTCCTCTAGTGTAAAATCAATACATTTTGAAATGAAATAGTGCACTATCTTGCTTGAATTCTAGAGATCTCATTCTAGGCTCAAATAAACAATAATTGCTTTAAACACTGAGAATTCACCTTAAAGCCTAATTTCAGGTTAACATTTCTGGAAAAAGCTACAAGCACTGAAACCACTTAATAAATTTATGCGTGAGAGAACAGGTCTTGCTCCCTACAGACCTGGTAGTTTTCTACTGTAGAGAAGAAGTCCTGCTTTCTTCAGAAGCATAATAAAAAATGATCCGCTCTTGTAAAGTCAGCTGAGAGTTTGATGTTACAGATGGTGAACAACACCACTTTAGGTGGTTCAACACACACCATCCCATGAGCTTTGGGAAATCTGCAGATTAGTTTGGCCTGCTAGAGATGCAGATTTATGCCAAACTCCATCTATTCTTCCCACACTCTCAACTCTATGGACCAGGGGATTCCACCAGAGATACATGGCAGTATGTTCCTGCTTTCCTTTTCAAACCAGATCAGCTTGGCGGGTCACAGTTCTGCTGCTCTCCCTGTTGCTATGCATTTTTATTTTAATGGCACATCTTTTGTCATAGTGACAAAGAAAGGCTTCTGTCTGCTGCTCTGACCCAGCTGAACATGAGTCAAGTCCAAACTGGGAGCATGCAGGCAGACTCAGAGGAGCACAAAACCTAAGCTGACAGCTGTGGACAAGGGGACAAGCACAACTCCTACAGTGTGGAGGAAATTCCTTGTGACTGCATGGGCATGACCTAAGAAACATTCATGACAGCAGTAAGACCCAGAGGTAATTGCTATTAGGCCACAGTTTTATATCCACCCAAACAGATCACCAAGGACATATTCTTATGCAAGACACACCCTGTGATTCAGAAGACAACAGAAACAATTAGAGCTGACCACAAAAACTCACAAAAGTGATTTTTTACCTTATCATGGTTTCTTTGCAGGTTTGTGGGGTTTTTTTTGGTTTTGACATCATTCTTATTTCAACAGGAGGGGGAATATCTCATTTTTATAAAGAACTGACTGCCCAAGCTCCTGAGAGAGCAGCCAAATGACGATCTGGGACTCACAGCAGAGTCTGGGGTTTGCACTGTCCTGTTTGCTGTCACGGGGCATTTTTGAACCCTCAGTCCACAGGCCAGTGTAGCAGAGCTTGGGCAGTGCACCAGAGCTGAGACAGCTGGCAAAGGTGGACTGGAGCTCACTAGAGAGAAAGCAGTGAGTCCTGTTCCAGCCAACCAGATGAAGGTGCTTTGAATTATTTGAGAGGTGCAGATGACATCTAGTGAAACAACTACAGCCAGTTTTCATGAAACACTGCACCATTTCTCATGTCAAAGTGTCTTGAATACATCCTTTTTTAAAGAGAATCCCTCATGTGGTATGATGGAGACCTGCAGAGTACTACAACAATTCTCATATACTTTTTGCTACACCATGAATTTTTCAAATTGCAATTTGTGTTTAAGCATGCAACTTTAAATCAAGTACTTAATTAGAAATGAGGTATCTTTCCAGAAAATATATAAAGGCACACATGCTATAGCATGTAGGAAACTCTGATCTCTCTCCAATGGTTTACAATACTTAAATGAAATTTGAAGTAACATGAACTTTGCATTCCCTGTTATGTGTCTGCAGGTTGTGAAACAAGATATGAAAGAACAGGTCACAACCTTAAATGTCTTGCTCATGTGAGAAACCCTTATTCATGCATCCAGTCCCAGTAAAGTCAAAGGGACTGCTCATCTGAATAAAGAGTATTCCTATATGGCTTTGCAGAATTGGGTTTATTTGATCATAAATCAAAATGAGAACAAAGAAGAGAGCAGGGAGGAAAATGCAGAAAGAGAATCAGCAGGTTTTTTCTCATCCAGCTCTAGGACTGATAACAGCAGTGGCTGGGCACATTTTCTGTCTGCTGGCTGAATGCCTGAGCTATTTTGATTTAATACCAAGCAGAACATTTAACAACTCCACAACACATAGGGCTAATTACAAGATTATCACCATTTCTTCCTCCTATCAGGGCATCCTTCTGCATTCCCACTGTAACATTCTGCATTACATTTGACAGGGAATCGCTTTCACATTTTGTGAAAATGGATGCAGCTATGGAAAAAATCCAAAATGACTGCACTGCTACTAAATTAATCAATGTGAACAAAGACAAGAAGCAGTGGGGAGGACTGGACAGAACTTCTATTATTGTTCCACATCCAGGGATGGATCATTATGACCCACCATTCAGACATAAAACTCTATAAATCTCAAGCTCAGTTTCTCTAAATCAGTGGAAATTTTCCACTGACATTAATGGGAGTAAGATCAAACTGCATACAGCAAGCACATTTGTCAGGACAAGTCTGCCCTCTGAAATCTCACTATAATTTAAGAGAATGAGCCAACTCACGATGAGACTATTTCCTAGTTAGGCTCTGTACCTCTAGTGTCAAAGGAAGCTTTCTCAGTGATTTGTGTAAGCCCAAAGCTGGAATCTGAATAATTATATTGTCATGGGGAACTTCACAGCTAGACAACAATAGGCCAAATTTGTCCCTTAGTTATATCTCAGTCACTCCACTATACTTGATACAATCCAGTTACAAACTGCTTGCCAAAACTCCTTTGAAATGACTGTGGTAAAGACTTACATTTTGTTGTTAGGAATAAACAAACAGATCTGCAATCCAATCATAGGAGAGTCAAGGTCATGGCTTTCAGTGGACATCTCCTAATCGGACTCCCCACATAAACATAACATCTAATGTTTGCTTATTATCCTAGCTAGCATTTTAATAGTCTTAAACCCGTTGACAGAGCAATCTGAAAATAACCTCGGTGCTCTACGAGAGGCTGAAACTGTGAACGAATTTGCAGATTTAAAAGCTCTCATCACTTGAGGCTTGTGTTCACTAAATTATTTGCCAGCTGCTCTGATAACCCCATGTTCAGCATGTGTTACACATCCCCCTCTGTGCCTGACAAGAGAAGATACGCATTGGCTACAGCGACCAGCAAGCAGATTTGGTCTGTTTGCTCAAGCTGTCACAGTTGTGCTCTTAGATGCGGTGGTTCTGGGTCCAAATCCAGAGAGCACAGCGAAAGCTAAAGCTGGGGAGCCAAAGGGGACACAGAGAAAGCAGAGAGGGCGGCACCTTTGTTCTCCTTGGTCAGCTTGTCAGCCATGTCCCAGTGCTCGTAGCTGCGCAGGACGTTGTTGGTGATGTTGACGTGGCTGGCAGCCATGTGGTGGATGCGTTGGGGGATGGTGATGGTCCCCGCCGAGGACGAGCCGGCGCTGCCCGAGCTGCTTCCAGCAGAGCTGACAGGGGATGGGCTCAGGGACATGGGTGAGGGGGTTTCTGTGCTCCTGCAAGAGGCAGAGAGAGAGTGAGTCCCCCTCACACCCCCCACTTCACTGCCATCCTAAATGCACTTGAAAAGTTAACTCTGCAACCCAGTAAAGGGGGAGCATGCAGGGGTACCTCCTGACTTTATGAGAAAGGACAGCTTATAAACTGGGAATGACTGAAAATAAAAAGGGATTTAATTCTCCCTGTAAATGAACCTGTTATTAAAAAAAAATAAATCTATCATAAAAATAGAGCAATCTTTCAGAGAAAGAAGCATCTCATAGCTGTAATGATTTTTCTACCTGCTGCCAGAAGCTGCAATGGCACTTAGAAAACACTCAATGTGCAATATTGGCTTATTATCAAAGTATTTTCTGGAAACCACAATGACAGTTTGCTCCAAAAACAGTCACCACAATAAGTAAAGAGCAAGTCTTAAAAGCACCCTGTAGAGCAGTATTAGGACCTGAGGGTACTGCAGGATTATGAATATCTCCATAGGATTCTTTAAGGCTATGGAGATTTGTTCTAATTGCCTACCGTTCATCCACACAGTTCTGCACAGCACAGTGTTTTAAGTTACCTACTTAGCGAGGCACTAATGTTCTAATATAGATTTTCCTTTAATTCTAACACCATCAATTAGGAATCACCTGCTGGCTGCAGGCAGTGCAGCGGTCAGCACAGCACGCTCTTGTTTAGAGCTGTGTAGTGCTGAATGCTCACAGAACAGCTATTCTCTTTGAAAATTTATAGGATCGTGGATTTGTTCAGGTTGGAAAATACCTTTAAGATCATCGAGTCCAACAGTTAATCCAGAACTATCAAGTCCACCAACAGTCCATGTCCCCACATGCCATGTTGACATCAAGACACTTTTAAATACCTCCAGGGAAGGCAACTCAACCAAGTCCCTGGGCAGCCTATTCTAATGTTTGACAACCCTTTTGGGGAAGAAATTATTCCTAATCTCCAATCTAAACCTCCCCTGGTACAACTTGAGGCTATTGTCTCATCACTTGTTACTTGGGAGAAGTAAAAAGAGCCACCCTCCTGCCCAGCTTGGTGTCATCCACAAACTGACTGAGGGTGCCCTTGATCCCCTTCAAGATCAAGGGGGCTCCAGATCACCAATAAAGACATGAAACAGTACCAAGCCCTGGGGGACATCACTGGTGACCAGCTCCAGCTGGATGTAATTTCATTCACCCATTTGGAAGCACTTGCCTAAACAAAAGCATTCTATTTGCTGTGGAATACACTTGAGATGCAGGGCCAAGACACTCCTGGCACTCTCTGCATGAAGAAAAGAGACCAAAACTCTCCAGACAGGGATTTTGCAATCCCTCCCTGGACATGCAGCTGTAGATGCCTTGTGCTGTGCAACAGCATCGAGCTCAGTCACTGAGCCTGATCCAAAGCCCAGGACAGAAGGGCTTGGCCTCTTGGCTTTAAAGGCCACTGTCAATGGCCCTGCCTGGGCAAAGACCTGCTGACACCTCAGCGTGCTGCAGGACAGACTGACATGGCAGCACAGCCTTGGGCTGAAAGGCATCGATGGCAACAGCTTTTGCTGCAGATTTTCCAGCAGTGCCATGCTATAACCAGTGCTCAACAACAGGGTCCTGTGATACATTCTTTTTCCAGAGCTGGAGATCACATTGATTTGGCAGCTTGTAGCTTTTTACCCAGCTTATGGGTTAGAGTTTAAGCATGTCCTAATGCACAAACTCTTTATTTTTAAGTCTCAAAACATCCTGGTTACCTGACTTGCCACAGTGTCTTTATTGCACAGAAGAGCTGAACTATACTAGATTATGTCTGGGAGCAGTTAAAAATGATAAGTATCTGAGGAGACCAAGAGTATTTTGTTAGAGCCACTTACAACCAGCTGACGCACTTCTGCCAAATAAAGCACATTGTTCATTGGATTTACCCTGTTGTGCACAGCCATTATTACTGTGGTGAGTCTACTAAATCTCTGTATTTTGTGCTTTCTGTCGCTAGAGGTGGGAAACATTTCTGTAATGAAACCAGAGAAAATTTGTTTCATTGCCAGGATGGAACCCGGGCCAACTTTGTAGAGGTTCACAACCCTTTCAAACAAGTAGGCAGAAATTCCAGTAAGCCAAGCTGTGATTTTTGATGGATCTGAGATCCTGACTAGACTACACTCCATGGCAATGGATAAGATTTGCTTTGTTAAAAAAAAAACAAACTTGAGCTTGCCCCACTGTCCCCCAATCCTGCACCAGGCTGCTGCTCCATCTCCAGTGATGCCATATGCTGGAAGGCGTTTGGCCTTTTTTTCTGTGATGTGTGAATTCTCTTCCCCTCTGACACAAATTCACAAGGGATTGAGAGAAAACTGTAGAGCAAGTAGCCCTGGGGAAGGCAGAGCAGAAGCTGCCAATGGCAGCACCAGGCCCGTGACAAACCTTGGAGGAACTAGGAGCCACCTGAGACAGAGGGCAGCTCTGAGCCTGCTGCAGAGCTGTTTTCTTCTGAGACTCCACTCAGAGGGGACACACGACCTGAGTGTGGACTGTGCTCTCTGTGTGTTGGGTCACAGGTGTCACAATAATGGTTATAACACGGCCTTGTCACTCAGTTACTCTCACATGTCAAGTGCTTCCTGCTCTGAATAGAAGACAGAGATGTGCACTTTCAGAGCTTTCCTTCCTTATCTCCAAAGTTAGTGGGAACAGACTGATCAGCTGGGTGTTATGTTAGAAGTGATGCTGACCTGAAGGCTGCGTTTCTGCTGCCTACTTTGTGACCAGACAAGAATTTTCTCCTCCAGTCAAAACCCACTTATTCTCAAACCTGGACACGTAATAGCTCCTTTAAATAGTGAGGGAGATGTCATCACCTGCAGAGCACACACTTCATAGGGGTCTATTATAGGAGGAATAAAAGGATAACTTCTGCTCCATGAAATGTTTATGCACAAGCCTCTTCTTAAGGAACAAAAGAGATGTTATGCTCCAGTGGTCTATTTAATCACTAAAACTTTATGTTAACATTTACGTATTTTTATTACAATACAAGGTTTCACTGACACTTCAATGCCTGGAAAAACTGGCACATAATGAATAATTTAATTTAGTAGTTGCTTTTCCAGTGTTAAAATATCTTTTCAGTTTTTATTTAAAGTGATTTCTTATTTCATCACTTTAGTTTGTGTTGGAATCTATACTTTAATAGCTCTATACATACATATACAAAATAACTTTGAGTATTTGGGGTGTGTATAGATACATATCTATATCTTAAAATATTTTGAATTATTTGAGGCAATATTTCACTTTAAGCAAAATGTTGGAATTTTTGGTTTTGCACTGATTGATGATGAAGTCTGTTTGAAAACTTCAGTTCTTCATGTGCTAAACTTCAAACCCCTTTGCTTCCCTGGTGTGTCTAATAGCAATTCCTTCTTCTGAACAACTAGAAAAAGACCATTAACAATAACAATTTTCACCTAGAATTTAGCCTACTCAAATAAAGATGGGAAAAAAGGTGAAGTCCTTCACCTCTGTTTTACTTGTGTCTGGATGTGTGACCAGGACAAAGAAGCAGGAGAAATGTGAGTCAGCTGGCAACAGCCATTGGAAGATAAAGGCAAGGATGCAGGAGCAATGCACCTCCTCTGATCATAACTGCATTACCCTGACTTCATATCTGAGGTGAGGGTGTTTTAACGTTAATATGAAGCCACTGATAATTGGCTGACTAAGTGCCTTCACATTTTCACCACTATTATACCTTCAGTTTTATTAAACAGCACTTACCATATATCAGTGAAATATTCATTGGTCTTTCATTGCTGAACGAATCATTGAAAAATCATTGCAATGAAGGTTAACTTTACTTTGGCTTCCTAAAGTGTCATGGTACTTGCCAGCTAATTAACTGATATTTTTATGGCCTTCATTTGGCTTGAGAAGTAAACTGTCAAAGAATTCAGCACAGACCCACCATGTCTGATTTTAGACTTAAGGAGGCTTTGCACTGATGAAGGTGTGATTCAGCTCTTCCTTCCTACCACACTGGATGGCTCACAGGGGGATCTGACTTAATCCAGTGGGAGCCCCTCACCCCCACGAGCCTAAGGCAGCTGTATGATCAATTCTGTAGCCCAGAACAGTTTATGCATTATACATGTTTGAAATATACCTGCAGCTCCCAAAACACTGATCCCATGACCTGTCCTTTGCCTTTGGAGGCATAAAAACACTTCCCCTCCTCTTGGAACCACTTGTTCCCAGACAGAAGTACTCAGGAGAAAATACTCACTTTCCATTGCCGCCCCAAGGTGAGGGGGCCTGAGAGGCTTTTGAAGAGTTCTGTAAGTACAAAACCAAAATGTAAATACAGGTCATGCAAGTACATGAATACTGATGACACAAGGCTCAACATTCCCCCTTTTCATTGCAAGAGCTACAGTGCATGGAGCAGAAAAGCTCTGCACATCGGTCCCATAATTAAGTGGCTGGTGGATGATTGGTAGGTTCCAACCAGTAGCTTGAAAATCATCTGATAAAAGAGAGAATAAATTCCAGTCAAAGCAGATGTAGGTCACAAAGAAGTGGTTTAATTACCACTGAAATTTACTCTACAAAGTAAGTTCTTCAGAGTGAAAATGACTGCTTATCTTTAGAGGGACCTTCAAAATTTTAATAAGAAAGAAAAATAATCTGGCTTGATGCTTTAATGAAATTGATCCCTCCCAAGTTACTTAGGGAAGGTGGCTTGGGATTCAGACAGTAGTATAAATAAAATTTTTAGTAAGCATCTGCTTGAATGCTTTTGTTTTTATATATTTTAGTTGCACAAATTGACTTTCCTTACCTGCTTACTCATTCTGCCTTTCACGTCTGTGTAGCACCTTGTAAAACCCTGTACAAAAAGATTGCCGAGCAACAATAAAGCCCAGGTCTTTCCAGCCTTGCTCAGACTGAGTGGTATCTTAGTTCCCATACAAAGTGGCAGTGTCAGGGCTGAGGCTATCTGTGTGTGCCCTCTGAAAACAATCATTCAGCTCCTTTGCTGAGAAGTCAGCATGCACAGTGAAAATTCAATCAAGTTTTACAAGTTCTCTGCAAAGTATTGCCCACGTTATTACAACCCTCATCTGGTTACTGTAATCACTATTTTGCATGGGAGGCACAGAGATTCAGTGGAGCACAGACAGTACCCTTGATTCTAAACCACAGCTCACAGCCCAACATTTCTGACCAAAAGAGAAAACATTGTCCAAACCACGGCACTGGCCTGGACATTCCTGCACAGCAGCCACTGCTTGTCACAGAGGATGTGAGCATGACTTGGGGTGTTTCACAGCACAGAGCATATGGAGCTTATGAGGAAACAGGGAGGTCGTCCTAAACTGCCCTGGAAAGTCTTCAGACATGGAGAAGAAGCTTTTATTGTTAATTTCTCCTGTCCGGGGATTGCTCCCAACAGTACCTGGAGACAAATAATAGCTCTGTCAAGATTAAGACTAGGTCTCAATTGAAAGCAGTTATTTGATAATGAGAATGTTTAGCAAAAATATTTCAATGACTACTGACAACACATTTTAAAAAACATGAAAATCTTCCTCAAACTTTCAGAGGAAAAACATCACAGGATGTCACTTTTTCTGATCATAAAAGGTCTGATTTCAATTTTAAAAAAATTATCACTTTAGTGGTATTTTACTCCAAGTTGCCTCTAAATTTCAAAATTGCTTTCATGATTAAATGGCTATTTTATGTTTTGAAATGTTAAAAGTATAATTTTGAAGCTTTTAATTGGAAATTAATCAGAACCAGTTCTGTCCACAAATGGTTTCAATTTGGATGAAGTGGTATTTGTGAGGAAAAATATAAAGAACAATTTAGCTGAAAAAATCCTCCCCAGCTCTGCTGTAAACAGTGGGCTGCTTTTCACGGTTAAAATTGTGTAAAAGTTTGAATAACAACTCTATTCAAACAGTTAATCTGTTTCATTTGTATTTCAGATTCTTGCTAGTGAACACAGAGAACATGGTGCAGCAATACAAAACTAACACATAGTTAATAGCTCCCATTCTTTTCTTTTCTCCTCCTGTGCCTTTATTACAGAAAGAACCTGAACATATAATCTGTATACACTCAAACACTGCTTCTAGCAAGTGAGTGACAGTGCCCATAGCACACACATTGTAACATTAACTGAAACACTTAGCTTCAACTGCATGCCTATGCCTAGCATTCCTGATTAATCTATTTTATTGCATTTTAATTTTTTTCTCTTATTTTAATTTACATTAAAATACATTTTCTTATGCTGGGAGTAGTAAATATGTTCTTTATCTTACCTACTTGCACAGCTAGAGAAAATAAAGTGGCTTTAAGGCAAGAGAATCTCCCCTGCTCCCGCCTTTTTTTTTTTTAAGAAATCATTACTTTCTGCAGAAAAGGTTTATTTGTCTAATAATCCTTTTTTTAAGATACAATCTACATTCATCCTGGATAAAATCTGAAGGGGATGGAATACATTTCATGAAAATGCTGAGGTTACAAATGTGTGTAGCTCAAATTTAATTTGTTGTGCAAATCCCTGACTGAAAACTCCATGAGCACAACAGAGGCACTCCTAATGGTACAAGAGAGTCTCCATTTAAGCACAAGATTAGGACTAACATTACTGAAGCTGCACAGAGACACACAGAGGGGACACATGGGTGATCAGGACTATGGCTGCTACCATCTCAGGAACTGGAGTTTTACAGCAGAAGGACCATTTTATCACCATTTACATGAAAACATAAAAACTGCAGTGTTAGGGGTTTTTACTGGTTTGCAGTACCAATATGTCAAAGCCTTGAACAAATTCACAGAGGCTGAAAACACCAACAAAAAAAGACTGATGGGCTGACAAGCCAGTATAATGACATAATTATAGAATAATATGTAGTAATAAAGTAAAAGAATTAATGTATGCTTCAAACAGCATTAACCAGTGAAATATAAATATCAAAACCTCACAGCTGAAGAAAGATTCTATTTCTCTCTTAATCTAGGAACAGTGAGGATTTGTCATTCTTACTGAGTAAACAGCATTTGACAAGGTAAAACAAAACATCCCCAAGTCATGACCATCGGATCTCCACTCAATTTAAGGTAAAGGCAAACCTTCAAGATGTAGATAAGGTAATTTGAAGTTCCACAGGAATAAAAGCAGAAATCTCTGAAACTGCAAAAAGCTTCAGGAAATCTCACTGAATCTAAAATCTAAACTTAACTAACTACAGCCCAAATAATTGCTTTACTATGGTTCATTAGGGGTCAGTTCATAATCACTTGCACATTGAAACCTTTAAAGAATCAGAAACTTGCATAAACATTACATGGTATTGAGAATAATGTTATTTTTGTAGAATTACTGAGTATGGTCCTTTCAATCAAGTGACTAATCCAAAAATCCCCCAAATCACTTCTGTCCCCATTCCCTGGCAGCCATCCTGCCTGCATTGCCCAGGGGAGAGGTTAAATGTGGGACTTTTAAGTCATGCAGTATACTTGTGAGAGCTCTCAGTGTTGGTATGAATTTAATTTCATATCAATAAATTAAACAGAATAAAGATTACCTTAAAATATTCCATCAGAGATCTGGAGTACTTCATAGCATGGTCCTTCTTTAGTTTAAACATTCTCAAGTAGAGAAGTGATAAGCATCGGTAGCTGTGGTAATTAGGAAAGGATTATGTTAATTCCATTGCTTAATGAAACCTATAAACTGTAAAAAAAAAAAAAAAAAAGCTGACCTATATTTTGCAGTTTCTGTTCTAAGGTTACATTTTGAAACATAAGCAAATGGAGAAAAAAAAAAAAAGTGGTCAAAAGCATTAAAATCCCATCTTGATAAGAGTATAAATTAGAAGAATAAATGTTTAGTCAGCTGCTGAAGAAATCCATTAGTTATCCTTTAATAGTTTAATGGAAAACAAGAATAATGATCTCCTGTAAGCTGCTTAAGTAATTCAGTACTTTTAAAGTCCTCCTTAAGATTTTAGCTGCTTCTCTCATTGTCGCGAAGGGACTTACCATAAAACTGCTAATTTCTTGTCCCCTTCTGTGGCAGAAGAGCCTGTGAAATTCTTGAGTCTCATTGCATACCTTGTCAAAAAGGTGAGAGATAAGAAATTGAGAGTTAAGATGTTTCCAAAAATAATCAGATATTCTTCTCCAACTGCAACAGTTATTGGTCACAGTGTTCTGTAATGAAGAGATGAGAATGTAAAACTCAACAGAAAGCATCACTTAAGATCTGGAGGCCTTAAGTAAATCACCAACCAATTTTTTTTGGCCAACAAGGTGAAGCATGAATTATGCATTGGGCATATTAATGATATTATATATATATATTATATTAAAATTATACATATTGGGCATATTAATGATATTATATTCAGCCAGCTAGGCTGAGTCCTGCAAACATTTGGGATGAGTGCTGAACTGAAGCATAAGATCTTGGCCCTATATGTACTGAAGTGTAAAGTAATATATAATAAGGTTTTACATATAATACTTTGGGCTTGAATAATATCTTCAAAATTCTTCTCATAAATATATTTTATACAGAAAATGGTTTCACATACAGGAAAGGTCACGTTCACAGCTTTTTTCATTCCTGGGTTCATTAATTTATGAATCTTGTGTACTTGGCCTTCCCTCTCTATTTAATTGCTGCTGTCCAGCATTTGGATGATCAAGGACTGAGTATTCCTATTTCCTCTGTCTTTTTTTTCCTTTAACTGAGCACACTCCATTCTATGCATTAGTCTCTTGAAAATCAATTCATCGCATAAAATCATTGTTCTGAGCCGTAATGCAATTTCACAGGTACTTGTGTTAGAATAAGTAATAGTGTTCAGCGTTGCATAAGAAAGTTTTAAGGTATCCAGGCAGTCTTGATGAGTTCCCATTTACAAGGAGGTAATGGAGTGCAGGCAGCTGTGCTACTCTCCCCTGCCTTGCTCCCACCACCCATCCCAGCCCCAGGCTGCAGCTGCACCACCCCAGCTGCAGTGCTTCCTCCACATCCTGTCCCACCTGCTCTTGGGTACTGTGGTTCTAGTCAGACTGGATGAATGTGATCAAACACAAAGATCTATGTCTCTTTGGGATTTCAGCATTACTGTTAAATTAAAACACATTTGACAGTCAGATCTCTGATAGTCCCAATCTCTTTGATGCCCCACTTGCTTTCACAAATAGGTGTCTGATGCAGACAGTCAGGGCAGACACAGCTAAATGCAAAAGGGGAAAATTGTGCTTCTGATGAAGGGAGGAGTAAAAGTGAGAAAAATCTCCCTCTGTTAGTTATCTCACAGTAGAACCCTGTGTTAATATTAGCAGCTACACTGAGAAAGCGTTGTGTGCACAGCCGCATACTTTGTCTGTACATCCAGCACCCACTGTAGCCCACAAGAATTGTGTCTTTGTCCATGGAGTTCTACTGAGCCTGTATCAGCCTGCTGCTCACCTGGGCAATCACTTTTTGTCCATGTCTGACCACTGACAGCAGTTAAATGGACAAATCAGTCTCACCAGCTGCTACAAGATGCTGCATGCAACAGTTGGTGAATTAAACTCTACTTTTGGTGGTAGGTGGTGGAATTAATCTCACCTGACTGAAGCTATTTTTATATTGGAGTTCTACTGTGCTGCTTCCAAGCCAAGGTCTCTCTGTCCCACAGGCTGCAGCAGGACTGTGCCAGGAGCAGCAAGGCAGCAGGGCTGTTGATGCTGAGAGTGCCAGCCACCCCAGGATAAGCTGTGCCCTCACCTGACTCCCTGCAGGTCCTGCCCTTTTGTGAGCCACTCCTGGAGGTGCCATTCCCTGATTTAACTGGTTCACATGTTATGGGTGAACAAAGCTTTTTGCTCTGTGCACTCTGAACAGACAGACTGCTGGACTGAGGAGCAATGCTTACAACTGGGCTGTGTGGTTTTCTTAAAAAAATAAATGCAGGTTCCTATGAAGAAACACTCCCTTCTTTAAAGAATATATCTTTAAATACAATTTATTCTGCCATGCAGCTGCAGCTGTGTAGTTCAGGACACGCTGTCAGACTGCAGGATGATTTGGGCACAGCAGAGCAGAGGCAGGTGGCTCCTTTTCTAAGTCCTCTGCTCTCCAGGGTTTAACACGGATCAAGTGTTGAGTGAACATAATTTTTTTCTTGAGTGATTTCTTTAGATTTCCTTCTTCCCTTTATGAAGTGTAGAATGTAAAAACCATGTTTTTAAATGTTTAACAGGCATATTATTTACCTGAGAGTAAGAGCTTAAGATTTGATACATTTTATTATGCAAATACCTACTTATTCAAAATGTAAAACATGCATTATCTTGGCAGTCCCTAATAGCTAATCTGGCATGTTAAAAAAACCACCGTTGACATATTAGAAACCAAATATTTAGGGCTTGATTTGCCTCTTTTTCTTTCACTTCTGCAAACTGTCAGTAATTACACTGACATTAACAAGGATATTCCCAGCATACACTGGGGAAAGCAAAGGTGCATCACAGTGAAGAGGAAAAATCCTGTTGTTCTACTTACAGGTAAATTTAATCTTGCTTGATTTCACTTTGATAATTTGCTCAAGTAAAGCAAACTTAGTTACTCAGGAGACTATTATTTCTATGGACCCAACACTGTAAAAGAGCTATAAGGAGCAGTAGCAGATTTTAGAATAATAATTCAGACATTTTATTAGTAGGTAAAGACTCTCTTATCCATAGTCTAGCCTATGAGCCTACAAAACCATATTAAAATTAATTCAGCTGGTGCGCATTCCTGTAACATTAAAAATATACTGTTTTCAAGACAATATATGCAGAAGCTACCTCTCTGGCTATGATCTTATATCCCAAGTTTCAGCTTTTCTCTTTTTTAACAGCTAAGTTATAAACCTCTAAAACCAGGGTTTGTAATAGAAATCCTGATAGACTCCCTTTAATGTTTTGAATTATAAAACTACACCTTTTAAAAGACAAGTGTCATTGCCAAACAGTGAAATTACTATACTTTACTTCCACCCACTACATTTCAATTTTAATTTTATGAATATTGCAAATTATAACACTCACATTATAACCTCTAAAGGGGATAATTTATAAAAGCAGTGTCCATCAATTATAAATTTTCCATGACATTAATAAAATGGCAAGAACTAATTATGATGACTTCTGAGATGAAGATGCCTTGGACAAATCATTAATACGTTGAAATGGTATTTTTTAAAACATAGCAGGTTCTAATTATGACTGAAATGAGATGATGAAAACGATCACAGAAAGGACATTAACCTGATGAGTTCCACAGTCTCTGAGTACATGGTGTATGGAGATTTAGCTTCTAATGGATCTCGCTCCATAGCGTTCCCGCACTCGATGAAGGAGAGGGCAGCATCAGCATAATTCACTGCTTTACCGAACTTCTCCAGCTGCAATGGGAATGACACTGTCAAGAAAATCCTTCAGCTTTGATTGCTAGGTGGGTAGATTATTCTACAAAGCAACACTAGCTTTAGGATGAAAGCAAAGTGACACTGGTAGTTAGGAATGAATTCATACAGTAATTTAGGCAGGAACTACGTTTTTACCAAATCTTTTCAGGGTAGTATGTGGCTGAATGCTCCAAAGAGCAAAGTCAGTGTGTGTCCACTGACATCAGGGATTTACACAGGCAAGAAAGGGCACTAAGCATGTTTGTGCACATCCATACTGCTCTTTGACAGATGAACTAAGTTTGAAGGTCACTATGCAAGGGTTAAGTGACAACTCCATGCCATTTGGCTGATGTCATATTCTGTGTTAACTGTTGGTCAAAAAAAAAACCACATCACTTATAAGATGAGTAAAAGAGCAGGAAAAAAATAGAAGGAGACAATATAGCATTGCTTAATATTTCATTTTACTAGGATTTTATTGCAAAAGGTTTTAGCCCTCATAATGGTTGTGATTAAACTGACTTAGACATACTGATTTCTTTTTTTATGTGTAATGAATATTATATATGACATTTTTATAGTACGCACTTTATAATAGTATTTAACATTTTCAGTTTTTGATAGCTGAATGTAAGAATTCTACTAATGTGGCATTTGATATAGGGGATCCAATATACTTTTAATAATTTAAAAATGTCTTTCTATGTCTCTATCAAAATATTTTTGATGCATCTGCATATGTTTCCATTCACAAAACAGAAGCCTGTTCTAACAACATACTAAGCATAACATTTATTATTGGTCCAAGACAACAGTATACTTGTCTTTGTGACTCCTGCTAAGCCATAAATAGTTCTCTCTGCCCACCTTTAATTTCAAGTACTGCTCTTGTGCATTGATTATGTACAGAGCCTTTGTATAATTGATAGGTATTAACTGAATGATCAGAAAAAGGGAAATGTTTCTGACTGCTCTCTCTCTACTCCAGTGGCTGCTTCTCAGCATATTTTTCAAATTCCTTTTTTCACTTTGAAAGAATTTCCATTCCTTTTTGGAAGACAAAAAGTCTTCCAAAGATGACTTTTTGTGGTATATGGAAAGAATAATCTGGCTGCAAGCAGATTTAGTAGAGACACAGAATTAGAGCCAGGATCGGGATCTGATTCTCTGAAGAAGGTGGAATTATTCCAGCTCGTCACATCTCAGACAGGCACACAGTGAGGTCTCCAAGATCTCTTCCATATGGTACAGCCAGTTGCCACTGCAGCAGCCCACCCAAATTAGCCGATCCCTTCCTGCAGCCCCAGACAAGGAGAGGTTTCCATGTGGTCGCTCCCGTAAGACATGAAACGTCCTGCCCTTCACCAGAAATCTATTTTCTCTACAAGCTCAGGAACACTGCTGCCACAAATCTCATTAACATTTGCTGACACATTTTGAGGTCACATGCATTATCTTTCTAGCCACTGCAACACATCTTTCAATGCTGCCTGTGCTCTGTCATGTCAGCACCAAGTAACCAGCAGCAATTGTTTCCATAGGACAAGTAACACTACTGGACTGCACACCAAATGTGTTACATGGAGATTATTTGCCCGCAGCTGCATTGGGTGGAAAAAAAAAAAAAAAAGACTTGAGATCTAAATAGCAGAAGGAAAAAGCAGATACTTTGTTCATGGGTATTTATGCCTGCCAACAAGTTCATCACATTGGACGGCCTCACATCGGGGCACTCGGGGTGTCAAACTGTGTGTGGCAGGCAGGACCTGCCTGCAGGCAGCAGTGGGATGGGCTGTGCCTGCTCCTCTTAGTGCTGCTTGAGAAACACCCTGATCCTCCAGGCACAGGCACAGGTAAGAGCACAGAGAAGGGCCAACACCTGGTGAGTGCGTCCGGCTGCAGAGGGAGGGGAACTGACGGAGCCTGTTGAGATCATCGGGGCCGAGCCTGTAAATATTTGCTAGCATGGAGCAGGCAGCCCTGTGCCAGCACCATGTGTGCTTTGTTTAAAGGTCACCCAGCTGTGGGAGGTGTTGTGAGCCTGCAGATGCCAGGCTGTGGCTGAATGTGCCCTGCTGAGCTGGCTGGAAGCCATCAGGCCACCTCCTGCAAATGGGCACGCTGGGAGGGATGACTGTCACCTTGCTGACAGCCACGCCAGGTGCCAAAACCCTGAGCCCACCTCACACAGAAAACACTTGGAAACACTGTGCCCCAAGCCAAAAGGGAGCCTGGAGAGCTGAAGCAGACAGCTTGAAATGTCATCCCTCCTTCAGCTCACTGACAGCAGAGGGAGAGACTGTGTTTGGCTAGTTTGCTTTTTAAAACCAAAGCATGTAATTGTTGGTTGTTTTTTTTATTTTTTTATTTCTAAGTGCAAAATCTCTAATGGGTAATGATAGACTATACATGCAAAACCCCCAGAAAGGATGAAGTTGAGAGGTGAATAATCACCCAGCTCTTTGAGGGGCAAAGTGGATGGCCACACTCCATTTTAGACATCCTAGCTAAATTAAGCAGAGGAGTCAAGTTCCACTAACTCTTCCTGAATGAGCCACTGTTCTGCACCCTATGTAGCACACAGGAGGCAAAGTCCCTTCCTACAAAGCAAACGTTTATTAAGGACACTTCAGAACTGGCAATAGCTCGTATAGAACAAACCAGGGTAGAATACAATCTGTCAGATTACGTAGTTTTATCAAAATCCAAACACTTGGCAAAATTAGGCCAATCTTACTGGAATTTCCTCTGGGGTAAAGCAAGCAAAAAAGCTTTCCCAGCATTGAACTACCTCACTACCAGATTTTTTGGGAATAAGTGTGTTGAGACTTTATCAGGCTAAAACCACACAATAAAAATGAATGTAGTACATAAAAATGAATTGTTTCAGATTTTAAACAATCAGATTGGAAATATCAAACAGTTTCACCACATGATAATGGGGTGTGAGGTGATCTGCCTGTCTTTCTGCTATGGAATATTTCATCACTTCTGTTTTAGGCTCAAAATGAATAGCAAAACAAATTTCAAGTACACATCAACTTTCATAAAACCATCTTACATACTTCATAAACAGCATGATTGTTGCTCCCCCTTGGAAGAAACACCAGCTATTGTAAGTAGCTTTATTTTGAGAACAAATACTTAAAAGTTAGGAATGGCATTCAGGGTTTAACTTGTTCACAGTGTGTTTATGGAGCACAAACTGAAGCACAGTTTAGTCAGTAGCAGAGTTCCTCTTGGTTTGAGAGGCTTTAGATCTTGTGCAATAATGTTCATTTTTTAATACTGAGTTCCACAATGGAAAGAGACAAAAAAACCTGTGATAACCTACCAGTGCATCTGCTTTATGCTTCAGCTTCTTAGCCTCTTGCATGTAATAATCTGCATTGTGCAGCCTAGAGAGACAAAATCAATTAATTCATATCTTTGCTTCCATATAGTTGGACAAACATTGTTTGAAAAAATTGCTGATTGCTTTAAAGAAGAATTTTGACATATATGCCCACTTATCTCTTTAAATCTTAACCTGATATCAATCTGAAGCTGCTGTATGCAGAGATATGATGGGTGACCAGAATGTAAAATAAGTAGCTGTAGAAACTGGCTGCCCAAAGGACCTATTAATGTGTGCTGAACGGAGGAAAGGAAAAATATTTTAAACTAATTAAGTATAAGAAGTTTCCATTAGAAGAGCTAAAATAAAAAAATGAAGAAGAATTACCGTGAACCAACATTCATGATCTGAAAACATTTATCAACAGAATCTTCATTAATCAGTGACAACAGTTCATTTGCCAAGATTAAAACTGTGTGTGCCTTTGTGCAGCACTATCCACACAGGTGCCCAATGCCAGCACTGTAATCAAAGATATTCTCTTTCACTGGGACCTCTGCTTGCACAAAAATCCCAATCACAGAGCACAAAGTCAATAAAACTTACACATCATCAAATGTTATTTTGGGTCTTCTGGGCTCAGAATTCCCATTGGAAAGTGTTGGCATTGCAGACCAGATGTCTGGCTCTAGATGGCTGGTGTCAAGAAGAGTGTTGGCTGTGGGTGTACTGTGAGATTCTTCCTCCTAGAAAACACAGGACTGTTATCCATAGTTCAAACAAACACCTTCCAACAACGTAAATGCTCACATCCACCCTCCCTGCCAAAAACCCTTCCCAACAAACCAAAGGCTAAGGCACAAAGCAGCCCACCCACCTTCATGTCACCTCACCAAACCACCCTTCCCTTCTTTGTAACATGAGCCTAATAGATTAATTAGGGAGTCCTAATTAGTCCATTTCTGGGTTCTCACCTGAATTCAGTAATTTACACTTGGAGGTGTAAGGTTTAGGTGGGTACCATGGTGTTACTGACTAGAGACCCTGGTTAAAGCAAGGGTGGGGAGATCTAATGGGCCAGGGCTAGATCTAAACTCAACTTCTTCAAGGTGTATCACGCTAATGGAACCTTTTTTCTATATTACTAGGAGCTAACTGCTTGGATTTCAGCAGGGAACAATTTCTTCTCTTGCTACAGAAAGAAGAATGGAAAGCAGAAGTCAGTTATGACTTTGCAATGATTAAAATCAGAAGCATAACAGAAGATTTTAAATCAGGCAATTGCAACTTGCAAGCTTGGTCCCCAACCAGATAAACTAAATTACAGATGAACCAATGAACTAGGGAAAGAAGTTTAACATATTTTAGGGGAAAATATTTCTTGTATCAAGATAATAGATTAACAAAGAATAAATCTGACTAGAGATGCTGGGATGAGAGGAAGAGGCCCTGCTGTTTACACAGCACTGTTTATTTGCTGACATATGCAGTTCATTTTGGCACTGATTTCAGTTGAAGGCGTGTGTATTACTGGCGCAGCTTGAAGTGACACAATGATATCAGAAAGCAACAGGGATGAATGAATAAGGTGAAGTGATTTGTCACCTACAATTCAATGCAACTTGTGAGTTTTACTATTACAGTGCAGGGCAGCAACCTCTCTCAAAGTGGTGAACTGTGAAAAATGGGGCTATGCATGGCCTTTTCTGTGGCAGAATTTTCTTCTTGTCTTTTAATTTTGACAGTGATACTAAGACACAGTTTGATAACATTAAGTAAGGATGGGCCTGATAAAGGCCTATTTTCTAAAATGGGCCAAAACCCTGGAGTTTCTCTGTTTAACCTAAAAAGAGGATGACAAACTAATGTGAAGTTTTACGTTGTTTTAGTGAATTTGATATGCAGTTTTGGCTCTTTTTCATGTATTTTCAGAAAAAAACCCCTACCTGAATCTGGTGAAAAGCAAGGAACAAAGAACTGTCTCTGTGAGAACCACTGATGGGGAGATGGCCCTAACAGTGTGATATTCTTCTGGGAGGAAAAAAAAACCCCTATTTACAAATTATCTAAAAGCTTACAAATAATTAATGAAGATTAAACATAAATAAACCTTACTGTTGTGAGCCTGAAAACCTGAGAGAGACTATTAACATGCTCAGTGTACTACGGACTGGAATTTTTTGTTATATTGTTATTGTCTGTTTAGGCCATAATATTCAGTATGACTACAGTGCTTAATTCTGGATGAGAATTTGGGGCAGTAATTCAGGTGATATTCTGGAATTTTTATTTACATTTTCCTAAATGTAAGTGTTGTTGCTACAGAGTTAAGGGACTAATTGCAGCTAGTTGATGGCTGCAAAGGATGTTCTCTGAGGCTCAGGGTCCAAGTACTTCAGGGAATGATAGACAACACCAAGCAGATGCCTAATGCTGACCTAAAAATGGAGCTTGCAAGAGCTGTTTATGCCTGGCTCTGCAAAGATCCACTCCCCCAGAATGGGGCTACATGAGCATTTAGAAATACATACTGTGTGGAAAAAAAATCCAACAGAATAAAGCTGAACTGATTTCATTTTATCTTGTTCACTGCCACCAACTGAGGCTGGTTACTTACACAGATTCCTTTGGGGTTAGAAGAAGATTTATTTTCATTCTTTCTGTGTTTAGAAACAGAGGAGGAAGAGCTGCTGGTCTGTGAGGTGTTAGTGACAGTGGGCTCCTGGCTGAAGGAGCTGTTGTCACTGCTGTGCCGCCGGTGCACAGGGTCGTCCAAGAGCGGCGACAAGGGAGGAGGGAACAGCTTCTCTTCTCTTTTCTTTGTCACCTTCTTCACTGAGCTACTGCTGCTCCTGGGACACACAGAAAAACCAGCTGCACTTCAAGAATATTGGTTAATTCTCCACAGCACAAAGCTGTACATTTTATTTACTGAGAAGCCAGCTCTGCCCTCCAATCTGTCCTGCAGTCCTGTGCCCTCCGTGGTGAGGCACAAGGGGACAGCAGTGAAAACAGAAGAGCTGCCTCTGCCTTTTCAATGACTGCAGAAACCTTCTGCTTTGGAGGACAACTTGCAGTGCATTAGTACAAATTGCACCCAATTTAAATGCTAATTTGAGTCAGTCTTCATTTGAGAGGTCATAGAGGTTCTGACTCAGCAAAGTGCTGGAAAGTTTTATGCACAGGGTTAGTTCCTTTGACATCAAGTATGACTATTTATGTGTTTAACATTAAGCATCTTTTTAAGAGGTGGATTAGGGCTCACATAAGCAGCCTTTGCAAAAAAACCCAAACAGCACATGGCAGCATATGAACCAAAAATAGAATTTATAACAACTACAAAATGATAACCATAACAATAACAAGATAATAATTATTTAACCTCTAGAATAAAGCCAACATTCAACACTATATTAAAATGATACATTGTAGCTGGCAAAAGCCCTTGAGCAAATATTGGTTGATGAATTGAACGTGATTCAGAAAATGAATGTGGTTTTGACATGAAAGCTCAAGTAACATGATAATCTATTGTCTGTTTTATGTACAGAAATTGTTAGCTGGCTAGCAATGGCAGCTGTGATGCACAGTAAAACCAGAAAAAAAAACCAACGTGGTAGACCTTTCTCCACTCAAATTCATCAAAAAAGAAAAAACCAAACCCAAGACTTCACTGACTGCTTAACATGTTAATCTACTAATAGATTTTTATTTTAGGTATTGTCCCAGCTCAGTCAATGAAGATAACCTGAATTTTAATCTTTTGTTAGACATCTAATATTGCACTACATGATCATTTACTTTTCATGATTATTGACTAAAATTTCAATAACAAATTAAGTCAACAAGAATTTATGTTTTGTTCCCACTTTCAGTCAGTGTCAGGAATTATTGATCTCCTTTGCCTCAAAGTAACCAGGGAAAGAGGAGAAGGCGACCCAGGTTTCCTTACTTCTCATTTAGGAGCTCTCTCTCATTTCAGTCTGGCCTCTTCTGGAGTTTCACTGACAGTATCAATATCTACACCTCGGTCACTGCCCTACTTGGGACCTTTGTCGATACAGAAATATTTCTGCCTTATCTGTGAAACCACAGAGTGAAATCAAACAACTCCTCATGTTTTATAGCTCCTCTACCCAAAACTACTTTAATTCAACTGAAACAGAGTTAAAAATATCTTATTTGAAACCCTCTGATATTAAAGATCTTCAGACTGAAGAAATAAAACAAGCTCAAATTCATATTGCCTTATGGAAGGATGCTGTCCTTCTTGGAAAACACATGGGTCTGAAGATCAAAGGCAAACAACCATGTTGGACTAGACCAGCAGTTCTTGGAGGAGACTGATTCTATACACATGTGGTCCTGCAATGTGTCCTCCACAAAGCTCTCACTCAAAGCTCCATCTGTTCGCTTTCTGACCCCCAAAGGGCATTTTGGAACTCAGACAAGTTACCATAGTTATAGCTCACAACACTCGGAACTTTTTCCAGAGGAAAATTTTCCAAAGGAGGGTGAGCACTGCCCCGACAAAGCACACATGTGTTCTTGGATTGTACAGCAGCAAAGAAGACACAATTAACCCACAGAGGCACCCAGGGGCAGCACCCAAACCCTCTGCCTCCCAAGCGCTTGCCCTACACAGGGAACCCTGAACATGCACTCACAGGGGGAACACAGAGCAAAGTGGTTTTCTGTGCCACTGTGCACGTAGGAGTTTACACATCTTCACTATTTAAAACTTCACCAGTTCACTTCATCTTTGGGCTCAGATATAAGATGGGGCAAACCACGGAACAAGTGCAGCTACTCAACTCTGGCACATAAATCACTCTGTGGCTTGGAAGAACTAACCACAAAACAAAAGGCTCTAAAGGATATTTTTTCTACATAATTTACGTCTAACAACCACCCCCCCCTCCCCGCCTTAATACAGTTTTATCATCGGTTGGGTTTTTTTCTTTTCTTCCCCTTGCCCACTTAATTCTATAAGTTTTTGCAGGAATTAAGCTGATAATTTATTTAGCAATGTTACCTCCCTCAGATTTACACTAAAGCATTTATGCTAACAATAGCCTCCATGAAATAGGTTGTTACCAGCAGTTAACCAGATTGTCACTTTGCTTTGGGCTGTTAATGGCCTAAGAAACTGGTCTTTGATTGCAGGATTCGCTAATTTTGAATGAATTTATTGCAATAATTACTGAGACTCAATGGTTTAATTTGCTGACATGATTGTTAGTTAAAATTATTTAAAATCTAGGGAGAAACACAAAGTGCACTGAAAACCTACAAGCAGAACTGATGGTCTTTTGGCTGCAGGGTTTCAATCTTTTGTGTCTAAAAAAGGCCAATTATCAAAGAAGGAGAAGGTTCCCCATCTGCTTTTTTTTTCCCAGCCTGTTATTTTTTAGGGCAGAAAGCAAGCAAGCAAGCAGGCAACAAGAGGTCATTGCATGAAGAAGAGAGAATATCCAGCTACTCTCATGTTTCAAGCTGCTTTTCTTTGCCCTTTCTTTATCCACTCCTTGTGCTATGCAGTGGTATCTCTGGCCTGGTAGTGAGACAAAGCCACTGTCTATACCAGGAACTTGGCTTCCTTTGCCTCTCCTGCCCTGGCCCACAATGAAATGCTGCAACTGATGGTGTATCTGACTTTCTGCAGGGGTTTACAGGGAAAGGTCACTCCCATATTAGCCTGGACCATATGGCAGCACCTGAATGGAGCTGAAGTCATTGTCATAGATGTGAAGGCTGCCTGTGCCATGAAGGAACCCCAATGAATGCTGCTGTGACTACCCAAGGGATTAACTAATATGTATTGCCAAGGAGAGGTGCATCTTCAACTAAAGGTCAAACAAAAGAGAACAGGAAATTTTGAAAACCAAAAATGCAGAAATGCTTTTCTCAGACAGATTTCTAGCATGCCTGCTAAAGAGTGGGCATGTTTCACTGGTATGAGTCCAGTCTGACTCACAGTCTGCATCAGCAAATAACTCCCTGTGTTGCTACAAAAAGCCGAATACTGGTGAGTATTTGGTGAGGCCAGTCTCTGTCTGGACTAGATCTACCAATCAAATATTCATATATCAATGGGATTCAGCAGCACATAAGATTAATGCTTAAATTAAAATTTCTCTGTCAAGGAACTAAATATAAATAAGTTATCCTTTGCTGCAAAGCAGGCAGCTGATCTGACAAAAATTCAGCTTCACAGAAGTGCTTCAATGTGTTCCTATAAACACACTGAAACACCTATTCCTTCATTTGCTGTAAGTATCAGAAATAAGAAAAATACAGTGGCAATCGTTTGAACAGTATATTTTAAGTGTCAGGTCAGATTTTGGAAAAGGCATCAGCCCCTGAAGATGTGAGGGAAGAAACAGAGAGGTAATTATGACTTATGCAATGACTACATAATACAAACCTGCTCTCTGGTTGTGCAAATGTCTTTTAAGTTCAGAAGTGGCCATTTGAAATTTCTAAACTCAAATTGTACATGTAGTCACAAAAACTTGTGGAAATTAGGCATATAATTGCCCTTATTAGACACGTGACCCTTTAAAGATTAATTGTGCATCTTTGCTTGCTTTACTGAGCCCATATATTTAGGGGAAGATTATAGAGAAATGTATCCAAGTGCCTAAACCACAGCAAGGCAGGCAATGGGGTCTGTGAAAGCCCAGGTGTGACCTGTCTTTTGCTGATTGCTCCAGACTCCTGAATGCCTCCAAATTTTGGCCCAGACTGTGGTCTTTCTGTCAAAACACTCTTGTACCGTTAAAAAAGCCTAATAAAAATCTCATGTCTGCCTTGGGGAATTTGGCTTATTGGCACAGGGATCAAGTTCTAATAGGAGACACCTAAGTTTCCTACTAAGTGACAACATCCACCATGGGATTTAACACCTCCTTAAGGGATGAAGATCATCATCACACCTGTAGCTGACTCACCCTCATTTCTTAAAGTCCTTATATAGAGAATTCTAAAAGAAAACTTAGAACTTTTGGGAATAAAAGACCAAATGGCAAAGCCTGTCTTTCAACCTTTTACCCCTAAAGTGTTATTTTCCTCCATGGCCTTGAACACTGAACTTTCTTCTGCCTCCCCTTAAAAATTTACTCAGTCTTCTGGAGAACAGAATCACTCCTGACTGCTTAAAAATGAACATTTAAACTTCTAGGAAATTGTCTTCACACAGTTCATCCAGCTCCCTGATCTTCTGAGAAATACATTGATCTATATTCAGTTGCATGTCTCTGGGAGCTGAAAACCTGAATTGAAAACCTGAATCAAAAAAGTATTGCATTTTCTTCAAACAAACTCAGAAAACACTAGTAACAACAAATGCAGTGTGATCCAGGTCTCACTGAGGTGGAAAAATGTTCAGAAAATTTTGTTTCAAAACTTCAGGCAGATGACAGAAAATGCTAGTATATGGAAATAACTATTGATGGACACAATTATGTTTTAACAGAGAATACCCAAGGGTTGAAAGCTCTGAGGAATCAAATTAACGACCTGGAAAACAAGCTCAAATTAAGAAACATGAGGTTAGGGGTGGATCCTTAGGGCCTGATGCTGACAAGAATAGAAAGATTTTTTTTAATGGATTGTGGAGGTGTTGGGGATGGATAATCCTTGATTCCCTCTGCAATATATCTCTCTGTTCATTGTATATCTAGCAACGACAATCAGGCAACACCCATCATGATGTTTATCAAATGTGCAACATGTTACAGATCCCACTGTAACTTTCAACTCATCTTCCTTTTCTAGACTCCAACTCTGATTTTCTCAGCAGTTGAGTGAGGGGCTAATTCACAGACTGAAGTTACTTCATATTGACACCAGAATAAATAAAATGATGCTTAATTTTCTTTAGGGATTTTAAAATTAGTGTGCTATTTCATAACTTGTTTTTGACTTTTATCTAAATGTAGCTATAGTATCCTCAAATTGTTTTTAGAAGCATGCTATGATTTTGGTTCTTTGCTGATCCTAGTGCAAAGCAGAAAGAAGCACCTCATCTCAAAATCATAAAAGCACGAAATAACAAAAGGGAATTGGACTCTTTGGCCATCTACAGAATGTTAACCTTGTGACTCTATAATCAGAATCATTATTTATGTGGTATCTGTTTGTTCAAGCATTATAGCCGTCTCTGAAAGACACTCTGAAAGGCACAAGCTATTGGATGGCATGTCTGCTGAGATACCAAGCACGTCTGAGACACCTGGGATGGTGGCCCCTGGCATTGCTGTATGCACAGGTAAAACAAAGAGGCAATTTCACTATTTTGTTCAGTTAAACTGGGAACTGTCTCTCATGAAAATAATTTAAAAAAATTAATTCCAGGCAATCAAATAATCCCACTTTTAGCAGGATTCTCTGTCCATAGAGGTTAAAGGTAACAGAAGCAGGAAAGAAAATTGAAAGGAGGTTGAAGAATACACCAGGATTGTGGCAGCATTCTGAAGTCCTGCAGGCCATCAGAAGGAGGAATGAATCTCATCCAAAGCCACGTGGATTCTCTTCCCCACAGATGCGAATACCAAGGCTGTGCTACTTATGCTGATGGGCTGTAAAGCCCATCTGACTCAACAGCAAAGATATTTACAGAACAGTACTGTGAAATCCCTCAGGAATGTGATGTCAAAAATCCACTTACTCTTTAGTGCTGGTTATTCTGTGGTTCGGTATTGGAGAGATACAAGGTGGGAGCAGACAGGAAGCGGGAGGGTCCTCCAGACGCTGTTTCTTGCTTTCCACAAAGGTATCCAGGCTTTCTGTCTGCTTTAACAAAAAATGGCAGAGCATAAAAGATCCAGCATTTATGCACAGCTTCACTGGCCATCCAGAGGACCTATGGAATCTCAGTGCATTTCCTTTACAGCAGCAGCAGTTAAAGTACTGGTCTAAGAGAAGTGAAAGTCACCTGAAATCAGGGCTAAATGTGCTCCAAACACAGGACGTGCAGTTATATAACAAGTGACATAGCAGATAATTAGGAAGCAAAATGTCTTGTGTGCTAAAGTTATCTTCTGTAGTGCACTGGAATTTAATTAATAATTTAGATGCAATGATTTGATAGAACCAAACCTTATTCAAGTAAATAGCTTTTACTCATTGACCTAATAGAAGTTGATGGGAAAACTTCTCTGAGTAAGTATTCGTCACAGGACTAGAGGACTGAGCTGGGGTAGTCATTAACAGCAATAGCTCATTTGAAATTTGCTTTGGAAGACTCCCTGATGCTTGACTTTTGTGCCTGAACTAGGATGATGCAAGCAAAGCTGATTATTGCTCTGTCACTGGAACCTTCATATCAGTCTTCAAGTCCACTAGTAGGTGGCTAAAATAAATCTTTTAATAGCATGATTTAAAAACACGAATTGGTTTCTCCCCACCCTATTTTAACTCTTGGTATCTTTAACTCAAGTCATCCTAATTGGCTTGCTTCCCCTTGGGTAGCAGTGAACAATCACATTACAACATTACAGGGGCTGATTCAGAGTCCAGCTGATGTTAGCACAGGCCCACAGCAAGATTCTCCATTTTGTTACTTTCTGATTCAAAGTTTCAGTCAAGGAAATGATGGGGTTCCACCTTTCACATAACCCCCCCCTTATTTTTTTTTCTTCCCTGGGAGCCCTCACTTTAGTTGCCAATACCACACTTGTGTTTTAGTTAAGATTCCTTCTCCATGATACAGGCACTCTACTAAGCTACCCAGCAAGAATTATTTTTGGTATAATTAATATGCACCCTGGTGTACTTAGACATACATAAGTGTGGACATTTATACATCCCTCTCCTCTTTTTTTCTCCTTCCTTCTTGCATCTCTGTAGTGTGCAGCTAGAATATAAATTGAATAAAAACCTGCTGAGTTTACTCATGTGATTACTTTCACTTAATTCAGCAGGGAAGGAGCCAGTGCAGTGACTCATTTAGGCAGGGGTATAGACCCTGTGTCTGCCTGGCATTGTCTGTCTTTGTTTTGCATTAATTCTCTCTTACCACTGGACTCCTCAAACTTAGGATTTCAAGAAGTCCACCAAAATAGACAGCTGAAGTCATAGTCACAATGAGTTATAAAATTTGGGGTATAAAAAAATATACTCTCATGACTTTTCACAGGCAGACCAGAGTACAAGCATTTCAGCTGGAAAAACTGACTACAAAAATTCATTTAGGATATAAAACCTCAGTTTCTTTTCTGAAAACACATTTAGTTTGAAGTGCAATGTCATATCCCACAAGGTAGGGTACCCTTGGGCATAAATAACATAAAACACATGATAAAACATAATGCCTTCAGTCAAAATATATTTGTTTTTTCAGGTAGCTGTGCAGAGAAAGCAGCTAGTTAAGTAAATTATATTTCTATGGATCGTATTTGTTCATACCACAAAACAACATAAAAACTAAATACACCAGGAGCATAAGCAAGCACCATTCCACTGATTTTGATGAAGCCTGTTTAAACCAGTGGTTAAAACACCTTAATTCTGCAGACAATAAACCCCTCCCTTCCAAACAGAAGTCACATTTTCTGTGTATGGCTGAAACTGTACTAATACGAACTCATCACTTTCTGCAGATTACAGAACACTGGAAACTAATAGGTGAGTGAGCAAATACAGGGAAAAACTTGTTAGAAAAATCTCAAAAAAGACATTGTTTATTGATTTTTTCAGCTGGGGTTTGCTTTTTACTAGTTTCTGATGTTAATTTGTAGTGCACTTGTAAATGTCAGTCCTGTGTAAAACCAATGAAGCCTCAGTGCTGTGATGCCTCCCCACAGCCTGGCTGCAGGTGCAGTGAGGAATCACTGCCTCTCGTCCTGACCTCCAGGGTGAAATATTTTCCTTTAAACAATGAGAGTGACTTACCTTGTGTTTCCTTTTGGATTTTGTGGAGGGTTTTTCAGCTGCTGGGGTAGGGGACTCCCGAGATGGTCGCCTGTGTTTCACATTTGCCTCTCTTGGTTCACTTTTCACAGACGTGGTCTCAAAAGTTTCCTGTCCAGGTATCCTAGAGAGTAAACTAAGGTCTATTTTCACCCACAGAGATTTGAGTTCTTCATATTCTCTCAGTGGGGACAGAAGTTCATTTTGTACGATTGGGATAGGAGAAAAGAGCTGCTCCTCTAGGTCATTGCTGGTCTGGTCAATGGATGTGTTGCTGCCATTGCTGGTTAAGCTACTTACGCTGAGGATGTTACTGCCAGAGTCCTTCACTTTGACACCACTGCCAGACCCAGTGCAGGCTGGCAGCACCTTCGCCTGCAAGCTCTCCTCCTGGTCTGTGTTTGAATCAGAAGTAGATGAATCGGTTTCAATGAACTCCCGGGACTTTGGGACAATTTTGCTGGGGCCTCTGTACTTTTTCTTCTCTGAAGTGAGACCTGTGCTAGTTCGTGGTTCTTTCCTTGGAGCTGTCTTCCCAACTGCTGCTTTAGTTCGAACCTTTGGCTGCTCGGGGGGTTCCTGTGTGTCTTTTTCTTTGGGAGTGTTGCTGGTATTATTTGGTTTGGGCCAGTTATACTCTTCTACACTGGAAGTCCTTTCTACCTTTTTGGGTTGCTTTTTCCCAGTAGTCCTTTGAGAAGTTGGCTCATTATGAGCTGGTGACTTCTGCTTGGAGCTTTTAGCCTCTGGGGTTTTCTGGGCAACCCGTGGTTTGGCTTTCTCTCGGATGGGACTAAGGATCGCCCGGTCTTTGGAATCGGTCGAGGGCAGGCTGCTGTTGAGCTTCCCTTTGTTCGGCCCTTCAGCCTGCTGGTTGCTCTGGGCCTGGGAGCTGCTCTCACTGTGAGGCTCATTTTGATTGCTGATGATGGTCTTGTTGTGGGGATTCACCTTATTTAGCCATTTATCCAGCTGCCATTTGTTTGTTGAGGGGGGTTCGGGCTGCAGATTGAAGGATGACAAGGAACAAATCTCAGACAGAAGCAGTGCTTTTCCCTTTAAAAGAGAACTTTTTTAATGTACCCTTTTATTTCACTCAACTAGTGGTGACTGCTAGTTTTATGGGAGTATTTATGGAGTATTTATGGTTAATTAGGCTTCCTTATCTGGTTTACAACGTAGCCCTGGAGAAATTTAATACAACTAAAAAGTTTAGCTAGTCCCTGAAGAGATAGTTTTGTCATGTTGCCTTTCCTTAGTCCCAGCTGAATACTGTGTCAATAAAATCTTCTCTAGCTACTGGCAAAAATCTAAATATTTCTTTAAAGCAACTCAAATGTAGGCCAGAAAGATTCTTCCAAAAGCTAGAATGAGTATGTGGGTCATACATGTGAAACGGCAAAGGGAAAAGAAGTCAACAGCATCAAACAACACAGGACTCCAACATCCCCCCAGCAGGGAGGGGGCTCTGCTCCCCTCCACGCTTCCCCCCGTGGGGAGAGCCGAGGGTGGCCTCACCTCTGGCGTGGCACTGCGTGACTCCTCGTTGCACTCGCTGTCGCTGGAGCTGCTCTCGCTGTCGGAGTCGGACTCGGAGCTGCTCTCGGACTCGCTGGAGCTGCCGGAGCCGCCGCTGGAATGGGCCAAGCCAGCGGCGTGTGCCACGGGCACTGGCAGGCTGCTGGGGGACAAGATCCTCTCTTAGTGTGCTCCTGGCCTTTTGCCAGTGCTGCCCAGTGAACCCCATCCACACCGAATGAACTCAGTGTCACCTCCCTCTCCTGCCGTGCAGACCCACGAGGGCTCCAGGGGCTGTGCCACCGTGGAGCCACCAGAGGAGCTGGTTGGGTTCCTGACTCATGGGACACATTGATTATGTTAATAACATTACCATCATCATCACCCTCCAGTAAGAAACGCTTCAGTGTCACAAGCCTGAGCTTATTAGGCCGATGATTGCAAAAACTAACAATCACACTTAAATAATTCATTAATGGAATCATGGTTTCTTCATTTTTTGCCAGTTCATTTATAATTTATGATCAAAGGAAGGACATCAGGCAACTAATATTGGACAGGACATTTTAAAAATTAATTTTAATGAATACTTTTACACTGCAGTGTACAAAAACTATGTACTTCTGACAAGTCTCCAGGGAGTGCCTCAGAATTTTTTATTTATAGCTTTTTTCCCCTCTCATATTTATGATAATGCAGTGAGAAAATAGCATTCATGCTGAAAATAAGCTTCTCTGTGAAATCTATTTTTCTGTGTGTTCAACTGTCCTCCAAGATGTATTTATTAGCAGTGCACTGTCTGTCATTGTTTCTCCTCATCATTTGTTTCTAATCTGAGAGGTCAGACGACCCCAGCTTTTAGCACTACAGAATTCTGCAATCTGAGTCTTTATAAACTCATCTTTAATTTCAACTTTTTCATCAGGGAGATAACCATAAGGTTATATGTCTCTTCAGCTGATCTATACAGGGACTTTTTGATGATTGATTTTAAATTTGTGAAGCTGACAAAGCAAAGTGTTTGAAAATTGACACCATTTGCTAGTACGCCTTTATGGATATTCAATACTTCACCTTAATATATCATACACTGTGTGTGTCCCATATTGAGTGATCCAGAGGTGCCTACAAGGTATAATAAAGCTTTGCCTCTATTTCTATTTGCTATTCTATTTTCCTCCAAGAAGGATTCAACTAAGCCAGGAATATGCTTTCCTTCCCTTTTCAAACCATGATGCTCTGTGCATCAAGATGCCCTCTTAAAAAAACCACAGTAACCAAGAAACTGGAGAAGCCAGGGGAAGAAGCAAAAAAGGAAAAGTCAGAACAAACTGATGTGTGACCCTGCTCTGCTAGAATCTTTACAAGCATTGCCATTGGCTTCCATGACAGTAATAGATGGACTTTAATTTTCTTCTTACACTGAGCTACTTTCTCTCCCTCCTTGTTGGTAAAACCTATTGCTTACACCGCAGTTGGTAACAAAACTGTCTCTTTGAGCCTGGCAATGGCCCTGCAGTGCCCATTGACAAAACAGCTTGGTGCTTTAGGGTGCATTAATGAAACAAAATTACTCACTTGGGTAATTGCTACAGATCACTAACTTTGTTGCTCATTAAGTCCATACCCTTTTTTTTTTTTTAAATTCTTTTAGTGGCTCCTTACTCAACTGACTCAAGTAGAGCTACTTAGAAAATTTCAACTGGACATAAAAGACAACTCAAAGAACAGATGATGAAAACATACAGGCATTTCTGAAAGTATTATGGAAAACTAACCACTGGTGAATTAAAATGGATCCTACATTTTGTATTTAATAAAATTATTTTTGGAAACTATTTTTATTTCCTCCTTTTTCCCTACTTTTCACTGAAGCTCAAGAAAGTATAATAAAACACATTTTTCATGCAATTTTTTTACAGTAAACAAGGAAACAGAAAAGTGGAGAAAAAGAAAATGTGTTTGTAGGGGTGTTTGCCTTTCTCATCAATATCTAGTAATTTCAGTCTTATATTTTTTACTTGAAAAACACTAATAGTAGATGAAAACTGAGCTTTCATATTTCATTGCAAATGTTTCCAGGAAGAATAAAATAGAAAACACCACGAGGATTCCTAGACTGAGCAGGCAAATATAGCAATTCCAGCCTATAATGCCAGAATGAAGCATCAGCCTTGAAAAAAAGTGTAATTTATAGAATTATCAGAAGACTGAAGCTTTAATTTAAAAACAACTTTCCCCGAAAATCTGAGAGCTTCTCTGGTGTGGTTTGTGCCCAGGCAACCTCCACACAGAGGGGTGTGTGGGGGGCTGCACACACAGCTGTGCACATCTGCCTAAGGACATGCTCTGCTCTCATTAAGACAACGGATATAAGGAGTCACACCCCTTATCTTAGATCAAAGAAGGGAAAGGCAGTGCCCCAGCCAGACCTTTCCCACCTCTAAACACAACTTACCTCTCTTAGCACTCTGGGACTAACATTGCAGCTGGGATGTGCTCACAAAACAACAGAAGTCATTCTGGAGCAGACTGCAGCTGTCTGACAAAGGGCAGGAATAAAACCATAGAAATAGATAGCAGCTCCAACCTGGCCTTATTTTCTTTCTTTCTGCACAACAGCCTCAGAAAGAGCTAGCATGTGCCAAACATTACTGAGTAACACAGCTCAGCAAGCATGCAGGAACCAGACAGGCTCAAAATAATGTTTTTCATACAAAACACAATGAGGTCATATTTTTCTTTCATCTGGGATAATAAAATTATGCCTTGGCTACACCGGGCAGTTTCATGCTGAAGGCATCATTGCTGATCCTCATTGCTAAAGCAGAAGCATTCATTTTCATCATGTAGTTTGGGTTGAGAGCAACTGTGTATGCTTTGCAAAACAATCAGATAAGACCCAAAATGCCTTTCCTAGCATCTCACCATACTAAAGATAGATCTAGTAAATAGCTACAAGCACAATCAACTTCTTACAATGTAGTTCAGCAGAGAAGGTATACATACATTTCACAAACAAATGAACAAAAGCATAAAAGTGTTTAAAAATGAATCTTTGCTTCCAATAAAATAAGTTTAGTAGATATTCTGGATTGCCTTTTGTGATTTTTTTCCTTAAATAAAGTGCATCTCTCAGTTAAAAAATACTTGGTTTGCACTCTTTCCAGAAATTTCTGCAGATTTAAAGTTCAGTCATGGTTTGAAAGATGTTGGGCTAGATTCTGCAATTCAAGCAGCTGTTCTGTAAATAAACTGGGCTTCCTCACATAGGTTTCAACTACATGAACTGGGGGTTGCCTCTTGAAGAGACTTTCAAAGCAAGCTTTGTTATGTTGCTAAGATCCAGACAAGGAATGCCAGTCCAGACAGGTTTAAAATGGATTTAAAGCATTTTATCATCAGACACAAGTCCTCAAAGTGACTAAAGGGGGCAGGAAGGACTGGTATTTGAAACTATTGAATTTTTATTTCCCAGCAGGAGATGAGCACTCATATTGTTCCTCAGTGTTTGGGTGGACAATGTTTTTATATCATGTGAACTGAAAAAAAAAATTAATAAAAACAATGCTGCACAATGGAACACAGCATTGTTTGGGTAAATAACACTTAGAAGAAAGCCAGTTCATTATTATCACTACTACTGAGACCAGTGACCTGCTGTGCTGGATCTGTGTAAATACACGATGAGGCACAGTCCTTGGGCCAAAGAGCTTGCAGTGCAAACACCCAAAGCAAACAGCAGAGGTATTACAGTCATCTTCATACTCAGTGTGGGCCTGTCACATTCTCCAAGTGCAAGGCCTCTCTGCAGTTAATAGAAACATCAGGTTTGCCCTCCTTTTAAGTTTGTTCTCCTCATTTTGCAAGCCCTGTGCTCAGCACTTGAGCTGAGTCCTGCAGGGCAGCCAGACATGCCCTGCCCTGACCCAGAGCCCCAACCAGGCTGGGAGCAAAGATGCAAAATGACTCGGCAGGGAGAGCCCTGTGACTCAGGCCAGATGGATCAGCGGCTGCTCACCCCTGTCCCGAGGAGCTCCTCCTGTGCCATGGGGATGAGAGCCCTGGAGTGACACCCACACTCAGGGAGAAGGGGAGCCAGGCCTCTGTCCCTTGCTGAGGTCCCATCCATGAGGATGTCTCCAGCTGCCTGCAGACTGGGGAGCTGGGACCCATTCTGACAGAGGAGACCTGCACATCTGGAAGCCAAAAGGAAGGAAGCTCTTCTGCAGCACCTTCACCTATCTCCCTTCTTGTGCTTCTGCAGTGCAAGCGGTTCCCCAGTCCCTGATAATTGTGCACAGCATGGCCACGAACTATGAGATGAGAAATGCCTTGAAGGAGGGGACAAACATCAGTACCTGGAGTATTTTCCAGCTCTTGCTGAGCTCTTGCAACCTGAGACTTGCAGGTGTGTGGCTGCTGATGGCTCCTGGTGAGGAGCTGCACTGACCTCATCACACACCAACCATCTTTCACTGCAGCTCACTGGTACAGGGGATCTGCCCAAATCAGCCTGAAGCTTGTCTGTTTTTTAATTCATGGGTTATTTTTCAAAAGCCAATTAAAGCAGACATGGCATTATTATGTGGCTGGATCATTATGCCGCATAGAGAACTAAAGGTCTGATATGTGGCTTATGCTTTTTTTGTTCTTGTTGTCATCCAGACCATTATATTGTTTTCAACATATAATTTACTCTACTGTTGCTACAAATGATCTTCAAAATTAAACCTGGTAGCTGCAACAAAGATAAGGTGAAGTACTCCAACTCATTAACATCTAATAAGAAAAATAATAAACTTTTAATCTTGTAAATACAGATGTTAAAAAGGTATAATTCTGACTACAGCAGTAAACCTCATCAAGGAACAAAACCTCCTAACAAGTCCTTAGCTATCTCCCTGAACCTTTTCCCAATTAGATGTAGTCATGTTAATTGCTGTGAGGAGAATTTGGCAAATAGATGGTGCTCTCCAACAATAGGTTTATTCATTCTAACCCTTCCTTTTTAGGGTAATGATGAATTGGCCACTTGTTTCACTGTTCTACTCAGAAATCAAAATGTAAACTTAGAGAAAGCAGAGCATTGCTGGACAGTGGGAAATTGTAGACGGGAACTGACCAGTGAGTCAACAGTACATCCATGCTGGCAACGTATTTCCATTAGAAGCAGCACTCTACAAAGGTTGCTTTGCTGCACAAGCCTATATTTAGGGAAAATTCAACCAATGAAATCTGGAAATGGCAAGGTCTATGCTGGAAAACTGACTACAGACTTGACAGAGTAGTTGATCTTCCTGTTGAGGCACTGCATTGGGACTGAGATGAATTTTGCTTTTAGTCTGAGAAGAAAATACGTCTGTGCATCAGTTCCTGCTGAGTAAAAGAGAGGCTACGTGGCCTATCCTTAATCTGGCTTGTCTATTTAAAATGCAAATTCCTGAGAACAAAGAGTCTGATTGCACAGGGCACTGAAAATTGGGTGCCCAGCTCTGAGCAAGACTTTTGTGCACTCAACTACACTGCAGCATCTACCAGAGCAGACAGCAACCCTTCTCTTATTTGGATACTGCTGTTGTCCCACTCCCTATATTTTATTTGAAGAGACAGAGGAACAAACCCTCTGGAGTTGTTCAGAAGCCAGTCCAATCTCTCCTTTGGATCTATTTCTGCAGAAAAACCGCAAACCTGATGGGCATTACTTGATGTTGCTGGACTCACTGCAACTGGAATTCTGCATAAAAAGGCCGTTTCATTATTCTAGCAGATAATAATAGTGCAGCACCTAGCAGATTAATATTTAGTGTCAGAATTTAATACCATAACTGTTCAATAACAAAGTTTTATTTCTCTTCTATTCCTACACCATTATCAGGAAGTAATATTCTCTTCTAATTTGAAAGGGAGCTGCAATTCTTTTTCATAATGAATTGTTCATATTTTTATCTTCAAACTTATATACTCCTGCCATTAGATTGCTTTTTAAAGAAAAGGATTGCTCTGGATGATTTGTTCACTGTCTTTCCATTGGTTAGTATTAAATTATTTAACATCAAGCTGGTAGGATTCAAATCTAAACTTTCAAAGACTGGGTTGACACAGGAACTGAAAACCTGTATCAACGCTTTTAAAATATTAATCAGCACCCAGGTCAATGAAATGAAATAAGGTGTGGAAATTGTTGCTTCAGCTAACATTAGCACATGTAGTAAGACATCACTTATGATAGCTCTCTCATTTCAAAACACATGGAAAGGGAAAACCTCTCTAATATGTTATTCAGGATGTGGCAGCTGATCTGCCTGTATCAATCCTGAGCACTGTAATGCAAGTAGGAGCTCTGATTTATTTTGAGGGGGAGGGTAATTTACAAGATGTTGTATGCAAAAAGCCACAGCCTCATTTTACTGTGTTCAAAAGTAACTGTTTTAATCAAAGACTGTTTATAACAAGGTTGATAAAGTTACTGAAACAGATTTTTTTCATATACATATAACCCTTTTATACTTCCAGCTTTAAAGACCATAAAAAAGGATAGTAAAGATGAAAGAAATAAAAAGAATGACAGAGCTAACTCCTATGAGCCACAATCTATGTCAAAGCAGAACTAAAGTGATTGACAGCTTGCATTAGTAATGAATAGAGTGGGGAAAAGCTGCCAAGAATCCGTAACAAGGTCAAAGCCTTCCAATAAAGAATTACATTAGCCACAAATCCTAGGTGGAACTGTGTATGTACATCTACAATGTGACTTTAACCATGGCACTGTTTCTACTGTCCTATTCTGACACTTTTCCAGTTTTTATTCCTGGGTTTTAATAATTTCTAACTCCATCACACCTGTGATAAAGAACAGGTGTAATGTATCAACTTATGACATTATAAAAAAAACAGAAGAGGAGGAATTTTAATGCCACATTTCTAATGGTGCACATAAAAAACTTTCTGAACTATTGGTATGGTAATCACTCTCCTTCCAGTATCACAGCACTGTTACACGCACTTGAGGTGGAAGAGAAGGGTGTTTTGCATATTAAAAGCAATATTGGATCCATGATTCGTGCATGCATCACTCTGCTCACCTCAGAGTTTAGAAACAATTTTGTGAGCATGATATTATTCAGGCAATGCAACGTATGTAGGCTTTTTGATGTACAATATTTTAGTGAATACATTCAAGTGTCAGAGAGCATTATTTGTACTGTGCCCTGATGTGCTACTATTTGCCTGGCATCTGGAAGAACAAGAATACTCTCTCTTACTGTGAGAATCCAAAGGGTCTCATTTGATAGAAATGGAACCACTTTATTATATCAATATTGCCCCACTGAATCAAGCTAGATATGAGGATTGATACACAGAAACATCTTTATTTTCCGCAAAGGAAATCCTGGAATACTGCATTTTTCAGTACACTTTGCAAATCTTCTATGGAAGTGCAGAAGCACATATTCACCCCTCTACAGTTCACAATTTCAAGTGAACATAAAATGTTTTTTAAGGAGTCAGTTATTTACACTTTGATTTTATTTACTACAGCAGAAAGTTCAAGTGTGGTCACAAAAAAACCATCCAAAGTGAACCTCTAACAGCAAAGTGTTGTGTTTTATCTCATTCATGTATGGCAGAAATTTAGGCATGTAATGTTCTAAATGAGCTACCCTTCTTATTCTGCTTCAGTTCTAACCGAAGACAGAATCCAGCCTGCAAAGTCCAGTGGGAAGAGAACTGTGGGCTCTGGGAACAAATCACGCTGGTGCAGATGGATCCACATGACACCTCCAACTCCTCAACATTTCCAGTCTCATCTGTTATCTGAGGAAAGCTAATTTTACTATGCTGAGCAATCAAGCAGTAAGAAAACATTACAAAGTTGGAGGTTTTTTTCCTCTTTCCATGTAAAACAACACCTCTGAGCTTGAAAAGGTGCCAAAAGGCATACCCTGATTTTCCAAAGCTTTATGGCAAACATGCAGTCCTTTACACCTGAGCACTGAACAAATGTCCCAACATGAGCTCATGAAACCATGGGAGGATTTCCTCTCCAGGGGAATCCACTGGGAGCAGATCAGCAGTAAAACCAGTTTTACTGACCAGAGCAAAGGAGAGGAACTGGGAACAAAAGCCAGAGGAGGGAAAAAAGCCTGTTGCAGGATGTTAAAGCTGCCCTTATTTAGAAAAGACCCAAGATGGCTCCAACTGTAGTTATTATCAAGAACATGAGGAGTAAAACAAGCAATACAGAAGGGGGCAGAGATAAAAACTGAGTATAATCAGAACAAATTGGGTAATATTCTACTAAATGAGCTTCAGCTGCTTACAAACTGGTAGCAATCTCCATGCATTATGCACTGTAGAAAGAACGAAACAGAAGGATTGGTGCTAAGGCATGGCTGGTCATAGGCAGGTACTCAAATGACTAAGGCACAAAAAATCCACCTCTGTGGAGATGACTGCTGCACCTTTGTACAGAGGGACAGCCCCATGGTTATAGAACCAGTCCCACACTTCAGAATATAGGTGTAATTCCTGTGTCTCCATGGGATTAAATGGGCAAAATAATTGAATTCCTGGCACTTTCCCCTGTTATTAATACATATGGTATTGTGAGACTCCAAGCATATTTACATTCATCAGATTGAATTTGTAATAACAGGGACCACAGAAGTACACAGGCACTCATGAAAACCACAAGTAGACACTTTGTTTCACTGCTACTGCCATAACAGTAAAAAGGAATCATCATTATTAATAATGGGCAATTACTCCGAAATAGTTTTTAAAGAAGTATTCCTAAAGGAACATGATGAATTTATGGCACACCACCAGAGCCTTTCATGGATATAAAGATGTACTTCAGCACACATGACTTGTTTTTCGAACAAGGAGAAAGCTGTCTAGTAAAATATTAATAAAGCTGAATGCTGAAACATAGGTGTCTTCCTTACAATTCATTTTAAAATGGGGTAGAAGGCTCCATTTGGAGTGAAAATCTTAACCTTCTGTATATTTATGTTTAATATGATCTCCTTTTAATGCTGCTGATTTTAGACAGTTACATAATACTTTGCTTTATAGACTTAAAAAAAGGTATCAAATCTACTTAGGATTAATTATCATCTTGAATGCTTTTATGTTAAGAACAGAGCTAAATCGTTAAGCAGCATCCACCCTTAATTATGACACACGTAGGTATTAAGGAAAAAAGGTACTTCTCTGAGTGATAAATGGACCTAAAGATCCTTCACAACATTTACTATAAATCACAAAAGACCATTAATAAACAGTCAGAAAAAAAATGACAGTTGCTACAAGTATCTGCTCTCATACTCTGCCTAATACTATCACTGTCATGATAATCATGATAACTGACATCTTAAATCTTTGACACGAAAACCCTTTAAGTCAAAAAGGCTCATCTATTTTAAACAGAATTTTCTATGCTTGTTATTTTGAATGACAGCAAAAGGAAACGGAGAATCTGTAATTCTGTAACCTTATCTGGCTGAAAATCTTTCCTTTCAGCCTTTTACATCAACCCCAGAATAAAAGGAAGATCCAAATAGCTTCTGCAGTTACTTGCTGGGATCTTGTGGGCAAACAGAGCTCCATGTCTGCCAGAGGGAGCTGGTGGAGCTCAGCAGCACTTGACTCTGTGGGAGCCAAGTGAAAACACTGCAAACACAGGGACTGCACTGCCTGTGTCAGGATGAGGACAAGTTTGGAGCCAGCTTTCATTCAGACAGGAAAGAATAACAGGGACTGCCAGAATTAACACTGGATGCCTTCCTGAAGCGTCACACTGCCTGCTTTCTTAACACAGGCTGAGAAACTGGGATGCCTGGCAGAGGCACTTAAACATCTGCCTGGGAGTGGGCAAACACTGTATGCCCCAAGAGGGCTTCAGGAAAAGAGTGACCATAATCCTGAGCATAAACTGGGTTTTGTCAAGGGAATGCTGAAAAACACTCAATATGGACAAAATTATTTATATCTTTAGGATTAGTTATATTATTTTTTCTTAAAAGTCTTCCACCTAAGATGCTTTCTTTCTGTACATTTATGTCCCTGAGTGACTAGAAATGGACTTTTTAACATTACTATCATCCATTTTCCCCAGACTCAAGAAGGGTTATGAATCAGCAATGATTTGTTGAAGGTCTGCCAACAAGCAAAGGTCAGGAAAACCCAACCCCCTCATGGATACAGAGGTAAATAGGCAAAGTTCGACCTCTTGCACTTTTTATTGTTTTCCACTTGATAATCATTCCCTTAGTAAGGTGCCAATGTCTCCTTCACACATCTGCCTGAACAGCCTCAATCTCTTAATGTTCTAGTGTGGCATGGAGGTTACTGATTACAAGAAACTCTTTTGTTTGTTAATGACAAGGATCAGTAGTGAGATGTCACTGTACCAGCAGGGAAGTCGAGAAGTAGTGACTTATTTTCAGCATTACATTTAAAAAATACCCCTACCTCTCTAATTCTATCTGCAGTATTTGGGATATCACAGGCAATAAAGCTACTTTAATGAAGGACAGTGCTCCAAAGTCAGCCCCTGCAGCAGATGGTAACACAAATGGTCCAGGGTTGAGCATGACCAATTGCTTCAACAGCAAGGTCTGAGGTGAACACCATCAGTGCTTGCATCCCTGAAAATATGCAGGGAGAGACACAGACACTCTGGCCCAGGGCTAAAAAGCTCACCCTGAATTTCAGATCAGTACTAAGCTGGATCTTGTCCAGTAATAACACTGCTTGGCTGATCCCTCTTGTTTTGCAGAGCAAAACCTACAAATGCCAGTCAGTAAATTCAGATGATGCCTTCAACATGCTGGAGCAGTTTAGCATCTATTCACTGCTTTGTTTCCTCCTTTGCTTTTTAAGTGAAGCAACATCCCTAAATGTTTTTGTAAGAGATTTGTGCAGAGGCTGCTGAGAGAAAACGTAGTGTGGCAGCATGTTCCTCCCACCACAGTCAGGCTGGATTCCTGCACCAGCAGACTGTCAATGGGAGTTTGCATTGGACAAAGTTTTGAAGCTGAAAGCTCTACTTGCAAGTTTTGAAGTGGAGAGGCTGTTTTTTTGCATCTGAAGTCATAAAACATCACTTAACATCTAGGTTACAGATGGACCCAGGATCCCACACTTGGCTCCTGACTGTAGATAACTCACGCTGCATATCTGTGGTTTGGGTTCAAGCCCATCTTGAATATAAGTTTAGAATGAAAGAAGTACATGCAAATAGCAGGCACTGCCAGCTGTTTTCTTCTACTTACAAGTTTCTGAGAAAGCAAAGTGTTTAAGTATAGGGTGGAACATGGGAGTGATGACAAGCTGGTATCCCTGAGTTCACTGTGAACCTGACATTCTCAAGTTTAGGATGTCTCTTGTTCCTGACACAAGCTTTCCTAGGCCTCTGAGGCAACATTCTTCTTTAAGTTTGTTGAGAAATGGAACGGCATGCTCACAACCCTTTTTTTGGATCTGTCCTTGAGAAATATCTGTGTTCTATCTGTGCTTTAATGACAGCCTGCTGCTCATTTTCCAAGAAAATCCATGCCAAAAAGTCCGGACAACACTTAACTCACAGGCTGGTATACACAGAGCTGGCTTTGCAGGTCATGCTCCCAACTGAGTAATGGACTCATTATATTATCCCTGGCGAGTCTTGCAGGTTGGAATTTTCAAACAAAAGCAAACAAAATCAACTTTTGTTTTGTGATTTGATTATTTTTTAATGCCACAGCTTATTCATTTTGGTTTATTAATTTGTTGGTCCAATGGTTTTTATGTGCTGCAATTCAGACTAGGTCTTTCTCTAGTATCATGTTTTATATAGATATGGGAAATGAAATGTAAGTCTGATACAATTACGGTTGTGTGCCATGCAAGACAATACCGTAAACACGACGACAGCCTGGAAAGCTGCTTAGCAAAATGATCTTAATATACAAGGCAGTGTGAAAATGTAAAAAGAATCTATAATGACAACAAAGATTAGCCATTTGCTCTCTAACCTTATTTACAGAAGCAATCAGAGGTATTCAGGTCGAGTTAATGACCCTGTCTCCAATTAATTCAATTGTCTACAAACAACACTGATGCAGTGGTTGTCTCAGAGTCTGCCACATAGTCTCTGAGGGAATACATAAGACTCCATTAAAAGTGACAATAATAATGCATTTATTACTGTAACACTATTGTATTATAAATAAATTCCTGATGTTAAATTATGCTCCACGCTTTAACAGAAATTCAATTACTGAAATAATAAAAAAGATGGTGTATTTGCCAAGTGCATGGACTATAATTTGGCTGCTTAGTTACCAGCAGTTGGCTGTTTTGCAATTTCTTGTTCATAGAGTATTTCTTTTGAATAAATGCCAGACTTTTTCATACAAATTTCATGAACAAGTTGCAAAATGAAATTTTGAGCTTTTGAATCCAATTATGAAAGACATAACTAAATCTATTATTGAAAAAATATTCTTGAAAGCCCTTCTTGCTGTTGTTCAGCTCTGTGTAGTAATTGAGGTAAGCACAGGTGCTGTTCATTATGGGCCATTGTGCACCATCTGAATTCTGGGAACTGAGGAATTCAGGCAGTTTCAACTCTTTGTGTGAATAACAAACAGGCGTGATTCGGAGGTTGTTTGTACAAGCTTGCACATCGCTCTTCTGGGACTCCTAAGACACCTGCTTACCCTTTTGAAGCCAAAACTGTATCATTTATGTTCTGGCTATTCTTCCTACAGTGGTTTTTGCAGAAGCAACATATTTCCCCACCCCTCTTCCTGCAGGCTGCTATCAATGGTGGAAGTAGGAACAAAAGAAAACAAAGGATGAAACCATTATCTAGTGGGGACAAGAAGCCTTAGAGAAGCTCTTTTTGGCTTGATGAGATTCTGGCAGGGAAAACCTTGTGAAAAAAGAGCTGTTTCTCACACTTAGCATCATTCCCCCTCTCAATCAGTTTCCTGTGGTAGGATGTTAAGCATAGAACAGAATTAATTTTTTTCTCCTAACACCAATCTGTATTCTCTCTTTGGGGTTTGGCCATGTATTTATCTCGCTAATGCCTCTCCCGCTCTTTTCAGATGTTTTACAGGGAATACACGAAGAGGTGCATGCACCTTGCAAATGAAAAACTGCTGACAGTCTTCCTATAGGGTCCCACAGGTGCCTGCAGCCATATGGCAGCATGTACGTGGGTCTTGGCTCTTCGAGGATGACAAACTCTCACCCTGCACATTTCAAAATGTGCTGTCTCAACTATAGATTTCTGGTGACAGTGATTATTTACTTTGCACTTTTATTTGTTGATACATTGCTAGTACTTATCAGCAGAGATGTTATCAAAACATCTGGGGATGGAGTATGTGGAGAGCAGCTGCAGGCAGCCCAAAGGAAGGAAACACGGGGGGGAAGTTCCACCAGTCTCGGTGTTAAAGGTATTTTTTTTTACCCCTCCTTACACTGATTGCAGTGCAACTAAAACTGCCTCAGTTCAAGTACTCCTGGGAATATACTGAGCTGTTAGGAGATGCTATCAGGCTACACTTTGCACAAGTCAGCAGGCGCAAGAATTCCTTGAGCATGTCAAAGATTCAGCTATAATTCAACACCTGCAATAGGATTTCTCAAAACTCGCAGGGACCAAAGTTAGATGACTTATTCTCTGAATTAACCCCTGTCACAAGCCATGTACAATTACAACAGCAGATCTCAGTGCCACCTGAAGGTAAAGTTAAGGCCTGGGAAGAGGAAATAATACCATACAAGAAACAAAAAATTGAAGAAAGGCAACTACTTTCCTGAACTTCTGGAAAAACAGATCTTCAGGGAAGAAGGCTTGGGATTTCAGTGGGCTGCAGGGTTGAACACTACAATAGAAACTTTCTGGCAACACTGGAGAGGACCATATTTACATAAAATAAACCTACAGACTTCTAAAGGAGGTTGAGCTGGCAGTGAGGGACAAAGTGGCATGCCATTCACAGTTCAGAGTCAGTGATGAATGGCAGAATCCTCCTCCAGCCAGGGAACCAGAAGGAATCTGAGCAGAAGTAAATAATTCCTTCCAGATGTGTGGTCAATTAGCCACACATGGATAAAGGAAAAGGAGACAGAAAAGGAAAAGGAGAAGGAAAAGAAGAAAGAGGAATAAAAGTCGAAAAAAGGAAAAGCAAAAAAAAGAAGGGGAAGAGGACAATGATGAGGAAGAAGTTGAAGGAAGCTGAGAGCATTCATCAGTCCAAATCCACTTCAGGAACTTGAGGTAAGGGCAATATTATAATAGCAGATTACAGATGGAGTTAAGTTCAACAGCAAAACAACATATGCAAGGATGAGAAACAAAAGGAGTTTTGTTGGCAAAGGTGGAGATGAAAATTATGCTGGCCTTCAAGCTCCAAGTCTAACATGGAGACAAGCTCCAAGAGCAACCACAAAGCTACAGAGTTTATATACAGGTACTGTTTTTCTCTGGGAATGTGCCATGTTTTAATACACTGGTGTCAGTCATCTGGGGTTTGGGCTGCAAATTGTAAGCAAGCAGTAAACTAAATTCCTGGAAAATGTATCAACTCTGAGAGCAATCAACTCTGAGAGTCCAAATCTCTGGGACTAGGTACAGTCCTGATTTTCACTGCATTTTGTTTGACTTATATAAACATGCACTTAGTGCAGCCATCCCCACAGTTACTTGCACTCCTGTACTGCAGTAACTCTGTATAGTTCTTGGTAGAGCAGAGCTAGGACCACTGCATGATGGTGAGGATAAGTAATTTAAATGTGGGATCTAAAATAAGGCTGGAGATGCAGAAAGATAATGGGAGGAGGGCGACACTAACAGCAGTACAGGCAGATTATAATTACTTAAGTGGCAATTTGGCTGGGACACAGGATTAACACCCTTCACTCAAATTCTTATGAGGAAGCAATGAAATCTTAAATGGGAGGACCTTTGCTTTATACCACATCAGAAGCAGCAACTCTTACAGCACAGTGGCCCCTAACACAATGGAAGGACATTGTGACATGGGGACAGCAGCCACTTTGTCAGCCCCTACCAGCACCTGCAGAGCCACAGGCACCCCGAGGGTGCATCTGCCCCAGCCCTGTCAAAGCCAGCTCTGCACAGCCCCAGAAAAAGGCTGGAGGAGAACAGCACAGGTGGGCATGGCTGGGAGCCAGCAGAGCATTTAGCTGAAATTATTCCTACAGCAGATTCCTATGTACTGCAAAGTAGACCTAATGAGGGAATGTTAATTTATATCCACTCACAAGAGCGTAGTGGGGCTCAAACACTGACCAATAGGGGCCTACCAGGCTTTCAAACTTGAAAACGCTGTGGGATCAGAGAAAGTTATACACATGATAACGTCTAATAAATCAAATAAAAATGGATAGCAGCCAAAGTAAGTTCCTGCATGTCAGATATTAAATATGACTAATGTTGTTTGACAGTGTTCCACAGAATGTGCATTGGAGTCTCACTTCTTCCTTATCATTATCACAGAAAGAGAAAGGTAAAGCACTGCAGGAATATAAATAATTTGAAAAGCCTCATAGACAATATTCTACTGTGCACCTCATTTGCACTTAAAAAAACCTGCCCTACAGACCTTATGTACTTTTAAGATTCATCTGAAAGATACATGAAGAAGTCTTCCAGTCAAAAATGTACATATTTAATGGAATTAGATCTCTAGGCAAGAAAATGTCAGAAGAAAAGGAGAAATATTAAAGTGAATGCAGGGTGCTCCTTTCTAGTGCTTTTCTGCTTTGATAAATATCTTCTGGGATGTCATTTACTAGAAAGTCATGATTTAACAAAAAGAAAAACTGCAGTATAAAATATACTCTCTTTATTGCTGAAGTAAGTTGCTATTTTCATATTTTCCCTCTGTATTCAGCTTTTGTCAGCCAGAGGCCTTGATATTTGCTTTTATATCATCCCCATTGAAAATGCAGTGATTATTGCGAAATATTCAATTGCAGAGCTCTTCTGATTGCATGGCAAGGGGAGATCATAGGAATCTGTACTGCCACAGACCTTTCTCTGCCTTCCAGCCTCATGCGAGGGCAATCAAACTTTAAAAAAACAAGAAAAAGTAAAAGACCCTGATTGTAGTGTTCAGTAATCACCCCGGGCCCAACGGGCTTGAAAGAAATCCTCTTTATTCTGTCACATCAGCTCCAGCTGCCTGAGCTGAGCAGCAGCTGAGCATCTGCAGAGCTCCTCACCCTCCACTGCTGGCAAAGTGGAATCACCTGAAAGCTCTGCCCCAAGCCTCACCCTGCAGAGCCCCTGGCCTGGTCCTGTCCAGGTGGGGTACTGCCATCTATTATAACTTATTTGCAGGGTCTGCACCTCCACTAGTGATGCAGGAGGTTGTACCACAGATTGTCCCCCCAGCAGGACTTGAGAAGTACAATCCTAATTAGCTCTTCTATGGAAAACATGGCAGAGCTCTTAGAAATTCTCCCCTAGGACAACCTGACAAAAAACAAATTCTCATTAAAATCAGCATTACTACATGCAAGAAAATTTTGAACTCCCCTCCAAAGTAACACGGTTCTATTGGGAAAATTCAAGCAAAATATTTTGAGTTAATTTCATCTGCAATGCAATATTTTGTTTCATTAAAATGACTTAAAATGTTTTATGTAATCAGTTAAGCCCAGAGTGCAGTCCCTGCTGAGAGCTTTAGTCGGCTGCATCCTGTCTGTGAGGGATGTCTTGTGCAGTGCAATGCAAAGCCAGTAGAACCTTTCGATCAATTTAATAAAAGTGTGTTGCTTTCAAGTCTGTCAAAATATTTTATTTCGTTGGAGATATTTATGAGAAAAGCACTTAATATAGCTGAATTCATATGTTTCTGTTTCTTTTCTGTAAAAAGTTGTCAATTTTTCAGACTACACTAGAATTTTCCTCATTCTTATGCATGATCAACAGTTACAGTTTTTTCACACACTTTCCCAAAAAGACCAAAAAAAATCTGCTCAGAGTTTCTAGGCTCTTCTCTGCTTCTAGGTTTTGAAGTGATGTAACTATTCAAGTATTTTTCTAGTGCACACTGGCATGTCATGCAGGATGTATATATTTCACATATATGAGAACACATTTATTCATATATGAAGTCTTCAACAAAATGCCTTATTCAAAATTCCTTTGCATGTCCCACAACAATTCCCCAAATCCCAAGTGAATCTTCTAGAGTTTCTTCTTTCTGTACAGATTTTTTAGGATGTCTACATCTCGGCACACAGGCTGGAAAGTTCTGAATTGTCTGACCAATACTACAGAGATTATTGGGAAAAAAGGCAAGCATGGAAAATTAGGATTCCTATTTCAAGTCTTTTTTTTAGGCCACGGGACTAGACTTTTCTAGTTTCTCCTACTTTGTAAATACAGAATGCTGCTGCAGTAAAATGCAACCAGGAACATCCAGGATAACATGTGTATCTTGTTAAATGCCTGCACATGCTCATGTCCAGCTTCTCCCACACATGTATCTACCATGCTGATGCTTTGCCACAGATTTACCTCCCTCAGTATAGGCAGAACTCACCCTAAAAATGCCCACACTATCTCCTGGAGGGATGCTCCCTCCTTTCTGCCCATGCTGATCCTTTAGGTAACAGATGTTGATCCCTAAAACATCCCTGTCACCATCTGTATCAGCCTGCACTGCACTCCCAGAATTGTTTGCTGCTCAGAGAAAAATGTTTTCAGGCTATTCACAACCCAGTCAGACACTTCTGCATCAGCTACACTCACTTCACTTTTACAGACTTTTTTAAAATGCTCGGTAAAGAGCTGCCTCTTGCAAAATGAGAAGTGTGAAGGTCCCATGCAGCTGCCTGGGATGTGTTCCATCACATTTGCTTGTTTCCACACAGAACTGAGCTACAACTGCTTGTTGTGGAGGAACTCATCCAGCTCACATTAGCTTGACTGAGATCTTGCTGGAGCTGATCCCAAACCATACCCCCAAAGTGCTGCTGCTCCGAAGTATAAAAAAGTAATGCAAAACCACCAAACTTCCACAACTTCATAGGGAAGCATCATACCCTTTCTCCTTCTTTCAGTTCAGCTATACTGGAAGTATTCATTCATTATGAGAAGATGTCTCCAAATCCTTCTGGTGGCTGTAAAGTAGCTGAACTTTACCTCAAAACATGAGCAACACATTCATGTCACTGACACAGTCCCTTAGGCCCATTCCTCACTGCCCATACTGGGTCGTGAAGTCAATGCTAGTACAAAAAAACTTATTTTGACAGGAAGCCCTAACACTGAGTTAGAAAGAGACATTTTTTATACTTCCTTCACTAAACTTAAATTGTTTTGGATTACACCAGCTTGACTCCTGTGACTCCTGGCCCAACTCAGAAAGTCTAATGTTATAAGCTTAGCTATGCCAGGCAAACTTTTATTTACATTATATAAGTAGGATTAAAAAACTCAAAACCTTTCATTGGAGAATTAGCTTGCTTACCCCAGAGTCACAAACTATCTGTCTTCTCTCTATGTCTTGTACCTCATAGCTTCAGCTGTTAGCCCCTCTTATCATCTTGCCAGCTTTCTCTACTTTTGCAATGTTTTGGAGCAAAATTCTTTACTGGGGTAACTCCAAAGAAATGAATAGAGATAAACCAGAAAAGGTTTTTATTCATGGGGCAAACCCTCAATTGGTGCAAAATGATGCTGACCTAATGAAGTAAATGCATTAGCTGTGTAATGACAGAGCAACTATCAGCAGCAGCTGTGGTCCTTTGCATCCAGCCTGTGGACAACTTTAAGTAGTCAGGGGCATTTGCTGCTGCTGCTATTAAACACAGTGAGCTTCCCTCACATGCTGGTTAGCCCAGCTGCAGCACTGCACTGACCTTCTCCCAGCTCTGGCAAACACAGACCAGTGCTCTGGCTCCCCACCAGGGCAAAGGACTTTCTAGTGGCATCTAACAATTAAGATTTCTTTTTTTTCTAGCCTGCGACAAGGGACACTGCTAGAAGTGGTAGCGATGATGCACATCAGCCTCCTGCTCATTAACATTCACTTGGGGAAAGAGATAATTTGCCTTTGTCTTTCTGAGCCACGTTGAGAAATTTATTTCAGTAGCATCAGTCATATAAGATGATAAAAATGGTGCAAATCATGTAAGGGAAAAGAAGCTGCCTTAGCATGATTTGAGTGTATACGATGAATAAGGTTACTAATTAATTGGTAAAGTGCTATTTGTAATTGTTCCTGTGTGATAAATGGATTAGAACAGATGTTTTAATGTCATTTTTTTTTCTCATTGCTTCACACACAAAAATATGTGTAAAACTGAAATAAAAAAGTAGTGATGCAGAAAGCAGGCTCTGGGAGATAAATGGAGGGTTACATAAGACAAAAAAATGCCACACTCACTTCCTGGAACAGAAGTCACACAAAGAGCTCAATAACTTTCCCAGTATGTGCAGCAAATGACGACATGAATGAAATACATTGTTCATAGATATAGATATATAATGCCTAATCACTTCAAGCACTCATTTAGTGCTCTCCAGCCCAAGACTTGAACTGCTGAGGAGCGAACAGCAGCAGCTAAGGAAATCAAAACCACAACCCTGTGTTATCCTGATCCTGGGGCAGTGCCTGTCCCACTGTGGAGCTGCTGGAGGCCTGCTGTGCCTCATGCCTGGTGCCTGCTGAGTCCCAGCAGGGCAGCAACTGGGAATCTGCATGGAGAGGAGACCCTGGCAATGCCACACAGGGGCAGGCAGCAGGAATGTGCAGTGCCACCACCGGGCAGCCACACAGGCTCTGTGCTGGAGAGCTGTGTGTCCTCGCTGTGGTGGCCATCCAGAAGGGAAGTGAAAAAGTGCAGCCACCGTGGTTTTATTCCATTGTAGAGATGGGAACCCTTTAGGACTGACATTACTTAAAATACTGGAGTCAGAACCTGACCCTGCATAACTGAATAATCCTTCATAATCTCCTGGATGTCAGAGAGGTGCAGGGGACTGAGGCTGTGTCCCATTCCATAGGCAGCTCTGCGGGGAGCATCCATGGGCACGAGCCACACTGGCTCACAGCCCCTTGTTCAGCCCTGCCTTGGGCTCTGGGCTCCCCTGAGCTGGCAGCAGTGAGGAAAACAGGAAGGCTTCCACCTTATCCCTGCCCCTCCAGTGCCCACAGCTCAGCACTGAGATCTCCCAGTGACACAGCATGGGGTGTCACAAAGGCTACAGGCATCGGGCCTCTAATGACCAGTGCCTGAAAAGAATCCTCCATACCTTCTAATGGTATTAAAGGAGCCACCATTACTTTTCATTTGTACAAAGTAATCAGATTGAGTGCAACATAGCTAAAATTTCATTTCCTATATCTTTATTAAAGCAGTGCCATTCTTTAAAGAGAAATGTTAGCAGAAGAATAAGCAGAAACTATTTTTATTGTCTAGGTTTAAAGAAAAAAAAAAAAAGAACAAAAGAGGAAGGTAGACTGGCTCCATATTAGCTTCTAATCAACCATGAATCATGAAAACTTTTTAGAAGAAATATTAAAGAACTTGCAACTGAAACGTAATTAAGTTTTCAACCTCTGGGGGGATTTGTGTAAGTCTGACTTGAACCATTCTAGATGTCCAGGCAATCTGTTAGCTCTTACCAAAGGACAAAGATTACACACTAATTCAAAGGATGTGTACAAGACACTTGTAAAATTGAATAGGTGTGACAAATTAATTAACTAATTATTTGTGGTATTTATTCTGTGACATACGACTTCCTCCAGAACGCTCTGCTTCTATTCTCCTGCACTAAAACACAATCACCTTTTAAAAAAGATGTAGTTTTATGGTACAACCATGTTTGAAACAGGGTGGCATGCTCAGGTGGCATTTGCTCACAGAAAAATTCCTTTTAATGTTTTCAATAGTGTCCTTATTGTGCATAAAGTATGAAAACTTCACTGGAGAAATATTATGAGGCTATAGGAAGGCAAGCCTCAAAAGATGCTCAGATTATTACTGACAAATGCCACTGTGTGATACCACCTTGCTCAGTAGTAAATGAACTAAAGAAGTGCTAATTGCTTTGAAGTTAATGAAGACTATATTGCCTTTCAATAATTGGTGTTTGTTTAGCTACTACGATTATAGCTATCTCTTTCTCATTGAGCAATGTAAGATGGCAGAAGTTCCACCTTTTACAAGTTTTAAATCCCTGGAGAATTGACAGAAAAAGCTGTAACCACAAATTGGTTTGCAATTTTCCTTTTTCTTCCCAGCAAGCTCTGTATGGTTATATTATGAACCTTGCTTCAAACAAACTGCTTCTGACTTTTATGATCCTTTTGTGATCTAAATGGCTATCTCATAAGATATTCCACTGCAGCTTCTTTTTCAATTGCTTTTACTGTGAAATGGCATTCTGGAGATTTCTGGGGACCATTTCACACTCTTATGGTATTGATTTGCTAAACCTGATGATAGGTTTATATTTAAGATGCAGTCTAGTATATGAACAAAGTGTAAAGCTTATGAAGAGGAGATTCTGGACTTTCAATAACCCCATTTTCTTGATGGGGTTTGCCTCTTTAAAGAAGGTTAGTGTTTTACCCCGAATTTCTGAAGGCAGGTTGCTATAAGGACTGTGTTTCTAATTGTCTTGGAATGTTTCCATTCCACTGAATTATAGTCACAGAAAAAGTATGGAGAAGATGACTGCCAGTAACTTGTAAATCTTCCCAACATAAGGTCAGAGCAAATACACAAAAGCACATGGGAACCTAAATGGAAAAATGTATGTGAGATTGTTCCCAGAGTTCCCACTTGTGAGGATGGCAGAGGATAGATTTACTCCTGGGGACACTAAAAAACTGAAAATAAAATGAACTTCTTTGGGCTTTGGTGTCGGAAATATGCGTTTTTCCTTAAAAGACTGATCATTGTAAGATGGTTACAGGCCAAGAAGAAATAGTCTTTGATGGAGTTATAACCTAACAATGAGTCAGAGACACCTTTATGCACAGAAGGACAGTTCTTTATTGGGCCAAACCACGAGCCCATGGCTCTACCTTTACTTTGGCAAATGTTATGGATGTAAGACATGGACCCAGGTAACCTAGTCACAGGAAAATAAAACAATAAGGAATTCACAAATGTAGTGAGGAACACCCAGTGAGCAGGGGAGTGTCCCAACAAGAGCTCCAGGACATTTTGTTTAGAAGAAGGAGCAATATCAATGCTATAAATATGAACATAAATATATACATATATACCCAAGTCTGTTCCAGTTTTCTTCAAATGCAAGTGAACTCTTCCTGCAGGATGGTGCAAAAGTAGGATAATAAGGGTCTGAGACAGCTTCTGGTGTGGAGGCAGTATTTAGGTCTCTACAGACCTGTAAGTGGCAAATTAGGGAGAAAAACTGAGAAATTCACAGCAGTGGAGTATACAGGACAGAGACAGTGGGAAATCCTTTACCCTGTAGCCAAGACACTTAGAGCAGTAATCAGAGATCATTTGACTGTAGCACAATTATAAGCTAAAAAAAGAGAATTAAATGGTTTAAAAAGAGAAGCTGGAAAACGTATGCTGGAGTATAGGTGTGTAACAATTCACCACATATATAATCAGATACACGGCTTCATTATTGAAATATGTGGATGTATTTTGTACATGTGGATGTATTTGTGTGCCTGAGTGATGATATGATTACATTTGACTGCTGAGTGAAGTCTAGATGAATTGCTTGTTGATATTAAACAAATGAAGAAAATCCTCTAGCAATATCTGGAATAAGTGAAGATAACACCAGTTAGAGCTGACCAGGGTCAGCCTTTGCTTACACAACAACAATCTTGTATGCTCATTTCTAAGTCTGGCCTAATGTCTGACTTCTTTCTCTCTGCTTTCAGTCACCACTATTTATTTTTTTGCTTTGTTTTTGCATCTCTGTCCCTCAGTGGTGTAGGATCTGCACTAATCTCTTAAATGTCACGTAGACTAGAGATCTGGGATTTTTCTCAATACAATTTTCATGACAAAAAGGTACACATAAAACTAATGAATTGCCAAGTGCTGCAAGAACATTGACAGTGGGCAGTATTTAATGAAATTCTTATGCGGTAGGTTAGAAAACAGTCAGAGCTGCAGAGCCTTTAATTGCTGGTGAGGGACTTTGAAATGTATTGCAGGGAGTCATTTGTACATTTTTGTGGCTTGCTAAATGAAAGTTTCACATGTGTGCAGAAAAGCTGAAAAGCTCATACCCTCCAGGATCTTCAGACTTCCATAAGAACTCCTGCAAGATTTGCAGCCATTTCAAGAGCTTAAAGAGTTGATCCATTCTGGTAAACTGTCCATTATAGACCACATAAATCACCCAAACTATCATCAGTATTTTATCTCTTTGCTATTATAGATCTGGCAAGAAACATCTGCCAAGACTACAGACTAGCTACTGCCACAGTAACTAAACAATAAACATGAACATTTTAAAATACCACGACTAGTTTGGATGGGAGAACAGCTCACTAAATTAGCAAACAATACCCATGTGAAAAGGTGTACAATTATTTTGGAGGATGGGTCAGAATATGAAAAGATCCTGATGAAGTTTCCTAATGAAACCACGTAAAATTCACTGTGGACCAGCACAAGGTACTTGAGTTTATCACAAAAATTCAACAGCAAAAATACAAGGTAGGGAATGACCAGTGAGTTTGCTTTCTACAGAAAGATAGATGGTTACAATGGATTACACACTACACATCAGTCAACAGTATCAGGTGGTTCCAGAAACAGCAACCACCTTCTTGGGATGAATAAATAAATGTAGCTTCCAAAATCTATGGTATAATTCTTCTAACCAATAGCACAGGTATGGCTTAAGCTAAATAACCTATTTACCTGGGAAATAAAACTAAATTTTGCCTCCCTGCTTGTAAAACCGAAGCAGGTTCTGGTTTTGGGTGGTATATGAAATCTGCCTCTCTGCAGAGATGGGAACTACTGTCCAGAGCAAGAAGATGCTTTCAGGTCTGTTCTGTGGTATCTCCACAGATGCTGAGGAAGATTTCTGCTGAACCATAAAATAGAAATTTCTTGCTAGCAGTTAATATTTAATTCTTCATGTTTATCTCATTTACCTTGTTTTATTGCAAAACAAAACAAAACAAAACAAAAAAGCACACCAGCACACCTATATACCCTAATGTCTCATATATTTGCCTCACCTTTATCTAATACCCATATTTACCTGTCTGACGGTCCTTCTGCTTGCCTATTTGGCTCCACAGAGATCTGTACCAGACCTATACAACTGGATACACTGGAAACACCAGCATACAGTGTTTCTGTAACACATCCAAATATTTCACCTTACTTATCATCTCAGACATTTTTTCACCAGATTAAAATTCATACTGCACTTAGATAATTTTTTTTCTTAATTTATTTTTTCCTCCAACAGTTTTTACTGATTTTTCATACAAAGCACCTTGGGCTGCGTGTAGTCAAAGACATCTTTGTCTTGTGCACATGCAATTGTGCACTACAGGACTGCTGAAGGCAAATTTCAGAACAGGAATTAAGGTACTATATCCCCTGGGTCAGCTGAGAATAAACTAAAAGTAGAGCTGGCAAGAACTATTCTGTGATTTCCTCTGTGAAATATTTCAACATGGTCTTTAAAGATTCATCCAAACACTCCCAAAGCAAATTAAGCAGATGACATTATCCTTCCCTCTTGACTTCATGCCCTTAAACACTGAATGGAGACATTGCCAGGGTCAGATCCCCAGCTCCAGTGGAGATACAGTGACTGAAAACCAGTGCTTGTCAGCAGAATAAGAATAAATAACACTCTGTCAAGGAGGGACTCAACATCCTGGCTTTGAGAACACCACTTTATAAAGAAGGACTCTGTAACAGTAGGAAGGCAGTTTGGACTACCAACTTGCAAAATTTGTTCAACCAAATTCACATGTAGGAGTCTCTTTTGAACCAGTGCCTTTTTCTGGATATGCTGGCTGTCCTTATTTTAGGAAATCAAACTCCAGTTATGCTTCTCAAAATAACCAAAGATAGAGCATAAAAGCTTTACCTTTCAGATTAAAAAACTTCATGCAAATACACCAAGAGGAAACTGAACAATCCAAAATATACAATGTTAATTTTCTATGGCTATTCCAGATAAACATTAGCAACACACAGGCTACTTTTCAATGTTGGTATCAATATCAAAAGACTGGAAAATCTTAAAACACTGAAAGACCATCTGTGCATGCTAGCAACTGCCAAATTTGCAACTGTGGTTTCTTCCCTGCTAATTCCATATTTTCCTGATAGATTAATGGGCACCATTTATCCAGAATAAATAAATGTGGAAGGCCCGCCTTCCCCCTCCCCTGTACCTCATCATATTACTGATTTCCACCAGACCACTGCACACATTAATGCAAGTAAGCCTCTGTCTGGATTCAAAAATTATCACATTTGCTAGAGAAGAAGTGTTTGGCATTGCCAGTTTCTTAACATTGAAATTAAAAAGAAATATATGTCAAGAACTCCAGACTGCAATCAACACAGATAAAGCACAGTTGAAGGATTTTTCTTTCCTTTCCCTGACTTAAATGTAACCTATGTGCAAGAAAGTATAGATATTTTACACACACAACTACTCCTGTTTCACCATATGCATTTATCTTATTTCTTTTGAGAGGCATGTTAGACACATATATTTAGACTCCTAGCTTGCTAATTTATGCCAGCTAGTGTAAAATTATAGGGTAGAGAATAAAGTTGCAGAATCAAACCTTTAAATGTGCTCTGAAGGAAAATTTTCTACTATATACAGACTTCCACAATTCACAATTTGCTAATCTTACCACTTAGCAATTTGCATTCCTGCCTGCACACACATGCATTCACAAACATACATCCTTCACACAAGAGAATGGTATTTCAATGAGCTCTCATTATTCAGACTACACTGATTCCTATAAAATATATTACTGTAGCTGTGCCTCCTTATATCTAACAGCTTGTTTAATCTACAAAAAGTCTAACTACATATATCTAACACATTATCTGTCACTTGGATGATTTCATTGTGTGTTCATGGGGTGATAATTGCAAATGTGGAATGCAAATAGTATATAACCTTGTTAAATACATTTCTTTAAGAGGAAGAGATATGCCTCTGCTGTATGTTTGCTGTCCCCACTCACTGTAGCTCCAGGTTTTGCTAAGAGGTATAAGTTGATAAAGCCTGTTGGTGCATTCGCTGACATATCTTATCCTGAATGACATTATCATGACATATTACAGCTAAAAATAAATAAATTGCTAAGGACTGGGCATCCCATTGGCAAGACACGAGCTTGCCACATGCCAAGAGAAGCATGCACTCCACGGATTTGTAGGAGCAAGGCAGAGCATTGCTGCTGTGCAGGCTCTGACACAGATGTCTGTTGAAGTTCTTTGCTACTTTTGTAACAGTCTCTGTCATCTCTCCTTCCTTGTAAATACATATTAGTTTAAAAACAAAGCCTGGAAATTCCTCCAAGTGGAGCACAAGTGAGAGCCACACAAGCTCCCTAATCCCAAACGACAGAAAAGGAAGGTAGAGCAGCACAGGTTCACCTTCAGCCCAAACAACTAGCAGAGGAAGCATTTTGGTTTTATTTTCTACTAAGCAGTATTCCACTACTTATTACACCATTGTTTCTAATATGCTAAATTAGCAATATGAAGGTTAAATCAAACTAAAAGAAATTGCTAAAATAATCAAGGAAAAAAAAGTAATCTCCTTCTCTCCAAGATGCTTTTCTCTTTTACTTTTCTAAAGACAGATGCAAAAAGCAGCAGTCATACTTTCTAAATAGCTTTCAAAAGCCTGGACTTCTCTAGAAACCTTTTGGGTTCTTATTATATTGCTTGCAACACTCTGTGCTAGATTTACTTGCTATTTGCTTAATTTTTGCATATATTAAAATGATCTTTTTCGATGACGTTTCTTTATGTTTACATCAGAGTGATGAGCAAAGTCAATCACACATGTCCATAAATTAATGAGAATATGAAATAGAAACTTTAATTATTACTTAAGTAATAAACTGTGATATTAGTTAAGTGAAAACTTAATGGGGCTTAGTGGGACTTAAGGAGATGATGAAGTATTTTTGAAATGGCTATTTCCTGTTTATGGCTTTTACAGCCCTGACTGGGTCTAAAGTGACAAGCACCAAGCTGTAACATTCAAGAAGTTGAAGAAATAATGTATTCACAGCTTTAGAAACACTGACTGCACCTGCTTGTTCATGCACACAGTGGCAATGTCATCATTATGAAGGGAACTGGTTATTCAGTTAAACAAATACATCAAGAACCAGGAAGAAGAAGAAAAAATCCAACAACCCAGAAGGCAGTTTAAAAAAAAATTAAAATCTGTCAAAAAAAAAATGGAAGTCCTCAGTTATAGCTTATCCAAGATTTTATGGAGGGAAAAAAGCTGCACTCTTTTGAGCCAATACTGTTTACAGTTGCTGCAATGAAAATTCTAATTTTGTGCTCTAATGAACACAAAACGATCCATAGTCAACCTTGGCAAAACTTATAATGACTGTGTAATTGAAGTGACTTTGTCACATTAAAAAAATATTTCACAAAATTGTAGAAAACTGCCAAGAAGTAAAACTCTGGGAAGGGCAGTCTTGGGTATGTGACACAGGCAGCCATATCATCTGTGCTGCTTGGTACATGTCGGGATTATAAAGCTGTGAGGTATTTGTCTGCAGTTGCTCTTCTTACAGCATATTAAGACTAATTGTGAATTACAGCAAGTACTTTGTGGTGAATGTGTGACCCAGAATTTTCTTTTTAAAGACACTGCTTGTGCTGTTGAACTCTCTGGCCCAATCCACATGCATGGGACATGCTATATGGAAAGCTGCCAGGTGAATCTCTATGCACAAGCTGGGTGTGACACAGGTGGACCTTTAAAGAATTCCTCCATTTTGTAAATTCACAGAGAAAGGTCAATAAGGAGAGAATGGGATTGGCCCATTAGGGAGGATACATCTCCAAGCTCTGGAATGGGCAGAACTTTCTCCAAGACACCAGATTTCTCCAGAAACATCCCTGGTAGAAAAGGCTAACGCTCGTCTAGCAAGTTTATGCTCACCACTATCCATGTTCTGGGCTTTTTACTCTTTGACTTTCTTCCCACCCTTCCCCATATCCTGACCTCCAGCAGGGTCCATGCCTTCATCCTCCAGCAGGCAAAGCCCTCGGCTCCCTCCCTCTGCCTGCAAGGACATCTCTCCGCTGCCCAGGGCTGGGCCAGAGCTGATGGAGAGAAGGTAAGGACCAGAAAAATAGCAGTTCTGTGTTAGTGAAGCATGTTTATATTTAACAGATGCCATGCTGAAATACAGAGGGATCAATTCATATCTGAAGGCCAAATTCTCCTCTAATCTAACTCCACTTACACAGAACTTGTCTTTAAATATCATAGTTTTGATTTCAAATATGACTGACCAAATATTTTCTATTTACTTATTACAACAATGACTTCAGCAAGCACCTGGGTAAATCCTGTGAAGCACTCTAAGACCATCCCCAAATGCGGTACTAAAGCCTTGTTTTGAGTTTTCCTGAATGATCTGGGGATTGGGCACTAAAGCATCTTTAGGAGAAATAAATAAAAAATCCCTTCCCATTTTCACTGTGGTAAGAATTTTTCCAGACATCAGTATTTCAGAAGACTTTTTACAGCCCTCTTTCACTTGAGGGACAAATCTGATTCGACATGAAGTTCCATTACGAAGAAACTGTTACATGTGATGACACTGGTTATTGAAAATTGAAATGAAGTGAGAGGAAGCTAACACCAACTTGTATGAAATTCTGCTGTCTTTGAATGACACAGGGAACTCAATATATCTAATCATCAAAGTGAAGCCCATTGGGAACCAAACTACAGTTGTATTGCAGGAGGTTGCTACTTGATTGCTAGACCCAAAAGTGCTAAGCCATATGCCACTTATTTCTGTGTCTAAATAGCTTACTGTGATTGATACTGAGAGTGGCTCTCCTCTTCACAGAGAAACAATCATGAAAACAACAGGAATTAGGGTACAGTGGATACAGATTATTTTTTACAATCCTAATTTTCAACCCTGTCACTTCCCTGAGTTTAATGTAATTTATTCTTTAATGAATTCTAGCACATGCTCTGTATTTTCCCAGCAGAACACTAGCTTTTGCACAGACTTTAGTGTGCAAGCTGCACCCAGTACTTTTGTCTCTTGCTGCTGTTGGTGTGTGGCCAAACGAGCCTGATTATAAGGGTTCGCTTGAGTGCAAAAAAACATTCCCTTCTTTCTTTAGAAAGATTTTTTTCCACCGTCCTTGTGCCAATCTCCTTGATTTTTCTTCCTCACTAATCTGTCTCTCTGAATCAGCCTTTTCCCAGCTCTCCTGCAGCCTCCCCACGCTGAAAGTCGCTCCAAGGTCAGCGGCAGGCCCTGGTCCGTGGCGCCCCACGTGTCCCTGCTCCCAGCTGGAGGCACAGCGCTGTGTTTACAATATGCTCACTTTCCACTTGACGAGGCCTGGAAGCCGCTGAACGGATCTGGACTGGGGTGCCGTGGTCAGAGAGTGTGGGGCTGTCACGACACAGCCCTTCTGCAGTGACAGGGCTGCTGCAGGAGCTGATGCTCCCATTACAGGGCAATGGGACAGCTCAATGCAGAACGCAGCACAGAAATCAGCCCCGACATCGCAAGCACCCCCGCCCCAACTATGCTAATCTCTTCTTTCATCCATGATCTCTGCTAGCCACATAGTGTTACAGAAAAGAGCTCTGCACTTAAAGGAATATCTGCAGCTTTCCTGCCACTATTGATAAAAATGTTTAATACTCTTGTTAGGAGGCGCAATTTGATTACCGAACTGTTATCCAACAAATCCTGAAAACAATTCAAAGTAAATTTCCCTAATATGTCTATTTTTCTATCCTGCCAGAAGGGTTGCTAATGAATTTGCTGCTTGAATGCACAGACAGATTGGGAACTATAACTGTGCTGGCCTGGGCAACATGGCACTGGCACCAAAAACCTATTTGTACCCATGCAAAGTTCTCTCTAGAGTATGTCTTTCATCCAGAGGTGATTTTCCAATAAAATCAGCCTCGATTATTGCAAGCGCAGGAGCAATCCCTGAGGGAGTATATCAGGCAATTCAATACTAGGAAATGTTGTACTAGGCAAAATTAACCTTGTAGCAGTGTTATTTCCTGAAACATTATCTAGCTTTGCCTTTCTTTCGTATTCATTGATCATAAATGACTGGAATTTTTTTCTATTTCTTTTACTTAAGATCATTATTTTTTTGTAGTTGTGTTTAAAAAAATGCTTGAAAGACACCTGTTTTCCTTTTATTTCACTTACTGCCAAAGTAAAGGACCTTTTACTGTATAGCAGCATGTTTTTTGGGGCATTTAAAAGGTGATAACAAGGAATAACCACGTTTACTCAGTTCTATTTGCTTGATCATGCTAAACAGAGGAACCCTACCAGATACATAATCACAAGGCCACAAACCAGAAAGAAAAGGAAACTTCATTGTCCCCTTGGACACCAACAAGAAGCAGGAGAAATGCCAGTGAAATTTGTGGAGTTTTACAGTCCAAAGGACAGCAGACAGAGGCCCACAGATTTCAAAGATACAGCTGTGGAAATACAGATTAAAAGGATACAGCTTCAGTGAAATCCCACTGCATTGTAGCTTTATCCACTGCCTCTTACCAAGCTCTCCAAGGCAGGGATCTTCATCTGGAGAATGTCTAGAACATGCTTGAATCTAACTAAACCATATAGTCTTATACATACTCTAACAGTAACAGTTTTGCTCTGGTTATTTATCCTCCAGCAACACAAAAATGCTCTAACAGTGAAATTCAGGGGTATAAGACCTGAATGCTGGGTCCTGTGCTGGATTCAGCTCGCTGTACTGAAACCAGCACAGGTTCTCCCAGTTATATCAGGATCAGGACCTTCTTTCAGTTTTCCTAGCATTTGTTGATTGGTTGCAATACTGGAAACACATTTTTAAAGCATAAATATAAAGAAGATCACAGGTAGTTAGAAAATAGTTGTTATTTGAAGCAACACCCAAAGTAAACACTTGGAATAATGGTTTGAATAAATGCTAAGTAATTTAAAATTAAAAATAATATCCAGGAAGAAAAATATAAAATCTAAAATGATCAAAACCACAGGATGAGTGAGGAGGAACAAATGGGTGCTTCTTTGATCAACAGCAGATACATGCTAAAACTGGAAAAAAAAATATTGACATTAACTAACTTTTTTACCCATCAAAAAGAGTCAGGAAAAATAAGGTTTTGCTTGGCTCTAACTTTCATTTTTTCACAACTTTTAAAAATGGACCAAAGTTTAATCTTGACAAGATGCATCACAATGAAGGTGCAAAAATGTTTTGAAAAATAACAAAAGTGACCCAGTTAAAATGAAAATAATTTTTTTTCCCATCAGCTGCAAGACTCCTGACAAACTTCACAGAAATGCATGGTTAGCCTTGATCGCCTGGCACATACATGTCTCTGTAAATGCAAGGATCCAAATGTAAGGATTCTCCAGGTGTCTGAAGTTCTGTGATGGCCACAGCACCTCGGCAGCTGAGGGGCATCTCACGGCTGGATCCAGCCAGCGGTGCTTGATATTGATGGTGCACACTCAGATTTGTAAGAGACAAGCTGAAGGAGCTCTCAGGGTCTGTCCATCTCATTGTCTTGTAAACAAACAATGTGCACCACATGGGCCATGTGGTAATTGAACCATCCCCTATAAATTACACAATCAGATTGGAAGCGTTTCGCTGTAAAAGTGCATTGCCCCCATTTGAAAAACGTCTGCTCTCTCCAGGTACCTGTTGTGGTGGTAGCTGAAAACCTTAATAAAGCACTACCTGTTTTATATTTCCGAGCCTACCAATGTGACTCATTTGTACAGTTTTAAGTCCAAACAAACTGCTAGTCAACTAAATTATAACTTATTACCACAGGCTACAGACTTTTAATACATTCTGTGGTTGGAACAGGACTGATTTACTGCTTTGGGCCCTGCCAGTAGTTATCATGCATCATTTCACTAGAAATAAAAATAGTCCTACTGTGGTTATCGTTTGGACTGATAAAAATTTATCTAACAAGATGTATCAGAGGAACAAATTCAGAAAATAAAGGTAAAATATTAAATAGACTTATTATTTTATGTCTAAAGTACTACATCTTCTAGCTGCTGTGATGACTTTGGAATAAAGCAAATGGTACTGCAAAAAGGAAAAAAGATCTAAAGGAGCAATTGAACTCTGATAAAACCACATGGGGATAGCTGAATTGTCAGAGCTTTGCAAGAGTCAAAATTTACATAAAAATCAGTATTTAGGGATTAATGCAATATCATCAAAAAAGATTTAATATGTGTGTTTCTTTGCAAACAGTTGAAAAGCAGGAGTTCTATAATCCATTTCCAACACTAACCTTTAACTTGTGAGAGTAAAGTAATCCTTTGCAACATTTCACATTCTGCTGGGGAAATGTAGCCCCTAAACAAAGCCCACTGGAGATCAGCAGCAGCCTGTGCCTCTTGGTTCCACTGCAGGTGCTGACCCTGCTGTGAGTATGGTGGGTCTGTACAGACTGCACCATGGGGCCCAGCTGGCAGACTCTGGGGCATTTTGTGAGATTTTGGAGGGGTTTTATTGCTGGTGCAATAAACCAATCCTACAATCATTGCCCCTGTGAGGATTCTTAAGTGGACAGACTAGGAAGATCAGGGGCTAAAGAACATTGTCTATAATTGCCTGTAAGTTGGCTTTTTCCTGGATTTCTGTTGGGGATTTGAGTGCTTTTGCATGCTAGACTTAAAGTATTAAAACATAAATATGAATGGATTTCTTTGAGAAATGAATATGGGCAGGCAGTTTAGGCACTATGTTATAATGGATTTTTAGAACTAATTGAATCAGTGCTGTCTGATTTAGTAGTTTGCCAGAAATAGTCTGAAGAGAAATGTCAGGAAGGAAGGTTTAGAATCAGAGATAAACAGGTGGCATGTGGAAATTGCTTATAGCAGGTTCGAGGTTTTTGTTTCTTCAAAAGCGGTTTAAGTCCTTTAGTAAATGTCCTGTACATATGGAGAGTGTCTATGGGTACCTATGGCCCACAGGTGCCTGTGTAGATGGAATAATTTGGGTTGGAAGGGATCTTATGAAGGTCACCCCAACCTTCCTGCATGGAGCAAGGACATCTTCAACTAGGTCAGGCTGCTCAGAACCCTGTCCAACCTGACCTTGAATGCTAAAAACTTTTTCCTTATATTAAAATTAAATTGATTCTCTTTCCCATACATATATGTGGCCATCCTCCCATACAATTATCCATGAATGAGAGGCTTTTTCAATCTTGTCATGACACACTTTTTTTCATCCCTTTTAAAACACAGACCAGGAGATACCTGCAGTGGAAGAGCTGCATGTGCACCAACAGCATGCTGCCTCTTCCCTACTTCTATTGGGTACAAAAGCCTGATCTGGCTGGTCAAAAACAAAACAACTTTCAGAGTCAGCCCACTGGCCTGCATTTTTGCCAGTGGGAGCAGATCTGTTTATGGTTACTGCTATTGCTGCATACATTAACTGACCCTCGGAGCCTGACCTGCTCGCCCTCCTGCTTAGTGAGTCAATAAGAAAATCCTTTGGCTCTGCATGACTTGCTTAGACCTCAGACCTTCCATGCAGAATAAGGTCTAGCCAGGGAGGCAAAAACAAGGTGCCACTCCAGCTGGTAAAACAAAGATATTTTTAAAGTGCAGTCAGGAGAAACAGGCACTCCTATCCCATGTATAATCAAGGATGAAAAGGCCACGAAAAATACCACTGCGCTTTGCAAATGAGAGGTCAATTGAAATGTCAAGATATCAAATGTTAATGGATTGCATTTCCAATGATGGTTGGGACAGAAAACCATACCAAGTCAAGTCAGATGCCCTTCAGAGGAGAAGATGAATTTTATGGCAGGAAAAGACAATAAACACCAGAAATCTTGCTGGTTAACAAACTTGTGGCTGATGGAAAACAAATATATTTTGCAGCAGGATTTTAACACAAGCTATAATCTCAAAACATGTATCTGGAAGTCATTAAAACTACAGCAAATTTAAGCATATGCAGGTGTTTGGGGAAAATGCCATTACTTTCTATTGAAGATTTTAAAAGGGACTATAAAAGAAGGGATTATAAAGGACACTGAAAGAAGGCAATGTTTTCTTCCCTGAAGCAAGAAGTCACTTCCAATATTTTCACAGTTCTACAGAATTTCATGGACTACATGACTACACTCTTAAGAGCATCCATTTTCCATTTAAAAATTCTAATTTTTTCTTACCAAACCCTTGCATTTTATAGTGTTGGATGACATAAAGTTTTAGCCAAACCATTCTTTCACCTGCCCACATTTTCCCAAGGAATCCATCTGGCCATTTTCACAAAATGTAATCTGAGACATTTGTTTAGAGTGACATTATATCCAGTCCATAGTCAGAAGGGCACTGCCATGCAAATAACTCATCTCTTTGTATGAAAAACCTGAAAAGAACATGATAATCTTCCTAACACTGTCTCTGCCCAACACAGCAGACATAGAGTCTTCCTTTTCAATTGCAGGGAGACTTGCCTTGTGTCTATATAGCTCACTGGTGGCTAACCCACATTATTAGTGGATCTGGAGTAGGAAGACTCCTTGGTCTATACAACAGAGGGATGTAATATCAGGAATGAAGAACAGTGACTCATCATTTGCTCTTTTCTGAAAGAATAACTACTTGAGTGGATTCCAGTGAAAATATGGAAAAGGGTTTAAAACAAACAAAAAGATTGTTTTCCCCCACACTGTGGTGCTCAATGTCACACAATGTTGTGGTGACAGGAGGTATAAACTGATTTCATGAAAGACTTTGCATGGAAAGTAAGTCCATTAGTGCCTCCTAAACACAGGATGTGTGTTTCTGGAAGTGCAAAATGCTGTGTGCAGGAAGGTGGGAGGATACTCCCCATGGAGGAGGTCTCTGTAATTGCTGTTCTTTGCCCCCCACCTTCTGCTGCTGGCAGAGACAAAGCCCTGGGCTGGTTCACCTCCAGTCCATGTTAGCGTAGAGGCTGCCAAGCCAAGTGCATTTGTACTTGAGAGTGGGGACCACCCTGGATAGGGGGGGATCCTGAAGCTCAGCCCACCTCAGGACAAGTGATGTGGTCCAAGTCAACACAAACATGAATCTTGTAAGTTTTATGCTGATGTGAGCTCCCGTTGTCCACACAAGTTCAGAAAGAAATCTGTGTTTCAGAACAAAGCTATTGTGGGGTTTTAATGATATCACTGTTTTTCCCCTCTTGCATCAAATAACAGGGTATACAAAAGATTAATTCCTCTGGATCTCCCTAATTCAAAACCATCTCTCATGTAACAGATCTTTAGAAATCAGAAACCCTCCACAGAGTGAAATTGTTTAAGTCATGTTACCTCTTTCAGATGCAGGGATAGGAACACCTTGATAAGGACGAGCAAGTAAATAAGCATGTAGGACTTCCAGGAATCCCTTTTGTACCACAGACTCTCAGTGTAAACATGGATAAAACCAATGGGAGAAAGCAAGTGCTCCTTATGTAACAAGGCCAGGAGAGCATAAATCAGTTAAATGTAATGGATTCAGCAGATATGGGGCCCACCTTGGTGTCACACACCCTCAGAAAAGGGTCTTACGCTTTCGGAAAAAAAAAAAATCAGTTCTGCAGATACAGAGATTTCTTAGCTATTTTCTGAGTGCTTATTTATAGTAATATTATGTAAGATGATGCTACCAATACATAAAGATGAGTTCTGAGGATGCCTTGTGCCTTCCAGTACTACAAGCACCACGGAATTGAAGCCAAGCCTTCTTTCTGAAGCAGCCAAGTGCCACTGCACCTACTTGGGCCATCAGGAAGCTCCCAAGATAGTCTGAGCACCAATATACCCTTGGACATTGAGAAACCAGCTGCTTGGCTGCCTTACTGAACTGCAAAAAGAAAACTTCCCTGTTTTTCCCTCTTTCCTTGTATTTCCGCCTTATTTAATGCTGTAGGGATTCCAGAGAACATAAAAGAACAGTAAAATTCCTACCAAATATTACACCAGCAATGTTAATGAACTGAGCAATGAAAAGTAAATAGACCATTTCTACAGAAATCTTCATCGTGCTCCTAAACTAATACATTAAATGATGGCACTATTGGCTCTGTCCAAGGACTTTATATAACCTACAGTCTTCAAAAGGAAGTGATTTTTGCTTCAGTTTTGGAACACAATAACTATGTCAGCATAAGGTAAAAACAAGGAAATTTTTTATGCTAATGACAACTGCGAATATTTTATATATATATTTATATATGTAAAAAAAAAATATATATT
>VYZP01052452.1:307-13579 GCA_013400635.1 Hypocryptadius cinnamomeus | reverse complement strand
AATGAAATAAAAGTAGTTTAGGTGAGAAGTTAAGTTGAGAGCAGGACTACAGGACAACTGAGATGGCTTTTTAAGACATGCTTAAGAATTGTGACTATGGCACTCTAGGCTGTGAACACACAAGTTTGAACAGCTTCCGGTATGCAATGACACTGATTTTGGATTTTTTTGTATCGTGGACCAACATTTCAAATTTGGTGCAAAAATGGCCTGTTCTTTTAGTCTACCATGCTAAAGAATCAGATGACTAGCCATACTCATAAGGAAATCTTAGGGTACAGATCTCAAACAGATCTGTTTTTCTCTGTTATTGTTTATATTCTGCACTGCTGACAGAACTGACTATTATGATGAGGAAAACTAGAAGCTATTGACATGAGTTAGTCACTTACAAGAGTAACTCTTAGCATCACATGTCCAGGTCCTCTATTATTACAGTAGACAATTGGGTATGTTCTCTAGTATAGTAGTTGTCTAATAATAGCAGTATTGTCCTGAAAAAAGGCATTTTGGACAGAGGAATTGATACGTTCTATCTCATTGATGAACAGAATCCATCCTTTAAAAACATAAGGTTGTGTTGTACCTAAAGGCACAAAGCAAAGGAAAACATCTTTTCTTAAAACCTTATTTAAAAACATTCTCATACAGTTGGAAAAGCACGTTATTTGCTTCAGAAATACTGGCAGCATGCTCTAGACCAAGCCAAAAGATAATGAGACCCCTGGAGCTATTACTGAGAAACTTTCAAATGTTAATGGAAAAGCTAATGCTGGTGTACCACAAGAAAAGGTGTGCCATAAGAAAATAGAAAAATGCCTTTTCTGAATACCTTTTAGTTTATTTATGATCTTAAAATGTCGTGCAAAATAAGGTGAAAATGAAATACATTCCTATAGTTTTGAGCTACTGATAATTTTCATTTTGTCATGTTTGGATTTTGCCTCAACTCCTATGTGCAAAAAAAGCATGCTGTTCTGTTTTAACAGCAAGAATTTACAAGTTTCATAGAGTTCCTATGTAAGCAAGGAGTAAATAACTAGAGAAAAAGAAGGGGAGGAAGGAAGGGAAGGAGCAGGAGTTTCCTACTTACACGGGGCAGAATAAACCAAGATACTTCTGGCTTAAATTGCTGTTTTTCCTGCATTGCTGTAATACAATATTTGCATTTCTACAGTTTATTCAGGTATTTTTATTTTCTGTCTGCCTCTAAGAATCTGCTTAGTGTCTTCTTGTACTGTAGACATATATTTTTTGTCTTAGAATTATTTGCTGTTTTGGTAGCCTTCATTTTAAGACATTCATTTTATTCTTTACTTAATCCTGTGTTTAAAGTCTATCTCTCAAATATTTGGCCAAGCTAAGTATAGACACATTTTTTTTTTTTATTGATGAGAAAGTCAATTATTCTTTTGTAGAATTATTGAAATTAGTAAATGATCAAATCATTGGAATTGGGATACAGATTTGGTTAATGTGTCTTGTTTTGTAAATGTCTTTGCCTTTTGTCTGCCGCATTTTTTAGCAGACTCTTGATCTATGTAGTTTACAATCAGACTTCTATATAGCTACTATGCAGCTCATCGTCCTTTTTTTCTTAATTGTATAATTGTTCTTTCTAGGGTAAACATTTTCCACGTTTGTAAGACTCCTAGTTTCATGATCCTTACATATTGTTTTCAATTTTGTTTTGCAATGATTGTATTTTATTTTTAAACTGTTTCATACTTTTATTTTTTAATGAATAATGCTAGTGGAGTATCTCATCATTAAAGGTGGTAAGAAAATTACTTACCATCTTACTCCCCCCCTCTCCCCTTTTCTAAAGTTCTTTTTTCATTGTGTTATTTGAGGGGCAAATAGAAATGGTGAAAGGATAAAGCTATTATCTTTGTTTTAATTTTGTATTAGATGCTAAAAGTTGAGTAATTTGAGAGTTAATCTTTTAACTGAAGTCAAAATAATGCAGTAAAAATATCTCCCAGCCTAAAAGAACAAAAAAAGTGGTTTGTGGTTTGTTTTCTCCTTGTAAGTGCTAAACAGGCTATTTTTCATGTTTACAAGTAAGGGAGAGTAATTTCTTTTTTTAAATCGCCTCATTTAAAAAAGAAAAGACTTTTTTTTAAAATTTAAACCCGCTTTTTTTTCCTGCTAGAATGACTTTTGTAAAAAAAAATTCCAAACAATTTCATTCATAACTATTTGCAGAATGAGGACAACATTCCATGAATATTAGTTGTAGGACAAAAGTAACATAAACCAGATTTTCCGGTTTTAGAAACTGTAGGGAAGGAGCTTGGTCTTTAATAAGCTACTACTTGTCTATTTTTAATGTCTCTTACCCATGCAAATTAAGAGGAAGGAGAAGATGTTTGTTTGTGTCCTGTGAGCCTCCTGCTCATAGCAGCAACATCATAAGTCAGTTGGTCTCAAGGTTTTTTTTTGCTTAATAAGCTTTGCCATTTCTCTCACTGGTAAAAAGTTCACTTTTAGATCTAGATGGATTCAGTAACAGCAAAGAAATTTTTGGCTCCTGATAATCAATGAAAGTAATTTGCCATTGGATCCATTTATTCCTTTTCATTTTAAATGTGGTGGGTTGGCCCTGGCTAACAGCCAAGAACTCACACAGCTGCTCACTCCCTGGCTTCCTTCTCCAGGGATATGGGGAAAAATTAATAGGAATGCGAGTGAAAAACTGGTGGTGAAACGAAGACAGGAAAATCCCTGTAACAGGCAAAACCACTTGGGGAATACAAGTTAATTTATTGATAGGTAGCATAAATATTTAATTAGTTGGAGTATTGGGAAACAAAACAAGACAAAAAAATGACAAACATTTAGTTTCACAGGAAAAACAGTTTTCTTCCCACTCTCCCAGGTTCAGCTTCAGATTCCTCTCTTTCACTTCCCTAGCCTCCACACCTTCACTCCAGACATGTCCTCCTGTGTTACTGCTGCAGGTTGTGCACATTCCCTTCAGGGAGGCACTGGGTGGCACACAAGGCTGTGGTCAGTGCTTGGCTGTTTCCTTACGATACTCCTTGTTTCTCCACAGACCACAGTGCCTTCGGGCATGTTCCTGATCCAGTGTGAGACACTTCCTACTGCTCTGGCCTTTTTCTTCTTTCTTCTTCCTTCTCTCCCACTCCTCCTCACAGCCTTCTCTCTCTGTTCCTCCTCCCCTCCCTGTATTTTTGCCCTTTCTTAAATATGTTTCCCTAAGGGCGCACCTGTGATCTGCAGTGGGTCCATTGCAGAGCTGGCTGGAACTGTGTTCAGCCCAGAGCAGCTCCTGGTCTGTCCTCAAAGAGGCATCCCCTGGAGTGCCCCTCCACTGTCAAAACGACCTACCTCTTCTTCTACCTCTTATGTGACAGGATGAACATTTGCATCACTGTTCCATGATTGGAATGAATGAATTTCCCATGGTGTGATGGGAGTCAGGAGAACATGGAAGATGTACATGTGAGTGGTGTCATAACCATAATGTTCACTGTCCATGTGACTTGCTGAACAGTGCCCATGGACAGTAACAGACTTTTTCTTACCATGTATCAGGAACTGAAGTGTTTTTTCTTCTGTGGCAAGGTCCACATGGAGGAAAGTAACAGGATTTAGTGATCACTGGTGAGTCCCAGGCTGTTTTGGTTGCCTTGTGTGTGTTGCTTGTAGGAAAGTAGGCAGGGAGTAGATGGGCTGAGCTCACAGTCTGTTGGCTGACCTCTGACAAGAGCTTCTTGATATATCATGCTGCTTGTATAAATTCTGTTATTTTAGACCTATGTCAAAATAAAGTTTATTTTTCCAATCAGATTTGTGACTGCAACCTAAACACATGTTGGCTATAGCTGACTTCAGTTAGAGAATTACCAGTATTCCTATAAAATAATCATTGCTTTTGGATTGATCACTCTTGTCTCTTTTGTTTTAGAGTAATGAAAGAATAAAATATTTAAGATGGAATATTCATCATATTGCTATACAGTCTGGAAAGGAAAAATACTTAAATGAATCCCTTGAAGGAAAATTTCACTATTAATACTCCTGAGGAAAGAATCTTAACTGCCCAGTTCTTAGATTTCTAGTAGGAATTACTACTCACAGAATAAGAAATTGTTGCACCAGTAAGGTTGGTAGAGTACATCATACTAATTGAAATCTTCATGTTTGTTTATTACAAAAAGGAGATTTTTTCCATATTTCATGCTGAGAGCATACAGACAACCCATCATCAGGGTGGAATTTATTTCATGTAACTATTGCTTTTGTATAAATCTAGTCTAAACTAGGTCTTAATGCTTTCTAGTCTGTGGAAAGAGGTCATGAACATTCCTTCCAAAATTTCTTTATACCAGTCTCAAGAAAAAGCTCTTAAGGTGCCTGTATCTTCCTATTGATTAAAAAGAAAGCTTAGGTAATTAGCTCAGACCAAATCCCTAACTTGATGATGAATAAATGCACATGGATTTTCACTCATGGTTTGCATCATGAGTGTCTGTTTGCTGTGGGCCTTATAGGTACTTAAGTTCTACATGGGTAAAATCACTATTGGTTGAATTTAGCCTTGTCTTAATTTTTCTATCTGGTACAATCAGGAATATTGAGAGTCCTTAAGTGTTATCATAATGAAAGAATAAATAACAATAGAACTGGTATAAAAATAATAACTCTTTGAGAACAAATTAATTCAAATGCCTTTTTTCTTTAAATGAAGCGTTATTTTGGAAATAGCATAACATATCGGGTCATTTTGTGGATGTGTTCCTTGCTAGCCTTATGAAGCAAAGAAAATTAACTGGCCATTTCCCTGCAATTCTCTCTGTAAACCACTCTGTCTAGTAAAGCGATTGTAGGTAGAGGAATATGGTGTTATAAAATCCAAAGCTTTGATCTTGACAGATTCCAGAGGATTCCATTAAGTAATTCAGGGGAGAGAGGTGGGTTTGGTTGGGGTTGTTTGAGTTGTTATTTTGTTTTGTTTTTCTGTTTGGTTTCATGTTTTCCTCTGATAGACATGCAAAGGCTACCATTTCAGTGAAAAGGGTTTAGAATCTGCTTTCAAATTAAAGGAAAATAAAATTCAGTGTTAAGTGGTTGTGCTACTGTCCCTTCAGTGACTTACAGCAGGACTTAAATTCCAACCTTCAGATCTGTGCGCTATCCCTATGAAGGCAGTGTGAAGTTGGTGAAGTTGAGTGTTTTAATCCAATACTGCTTGTAATTAGAACTTCTATTTAATTTTTTTTTTAAAACACTTCAATGAATATGAATGGAAACTCAAAGGAAGCTAGTTTGGCTGCAGTTAGGCAAAGGTGAAGAGTTTGTAACCAGTCAGTGAGATGAAGCTGTGATTTCTATGTTGTGCAGTTCAAATGGATGTAATCAAACTGTTAATTTGATATGTAAGTCACAGTCTTGCAGAGCTTTACAGTCCTTATCTGCTTGCATAACTCTAAAGTGCAAAATTTGAGGCACATAAGTTCTTCTGCATAACCATTTGACACTCTTGAAGAAGGCATTGTCAAAAATAGTCATTTCACTCAACATCTGTGTATATTAAAAAAACCCTGACTCAACATCTTTCAAAACTGTTAAGTAAGCTAAATATAATGGCAGGGTTTAGCTAAGCCCTTAATGTAAGAAAGATTTCTTTTGATTGGTTTGGATACTTATGTCTAGTCTCCAGAAAGTGACATGACATAGTCACTAGTAGTTAGTTACTCATGATTGGTTTTTTTTTTTTTTTTAAAAGATTTTTCATTCTGAGGATGGTGCATAACTGGCAAATAAGATTACTACCTGTTTTATCTCGAGGATATTTCTTATGTTAGTGACCAGAGCCCATAACCAAAATCAGCTTTTTGATGAGCATTTGGCTAGTGGAGAATATTATGAAACAGTAGAAGGGTAAAAATGTATGTGCTCTAATATGTGTATCTAATTATACAGGATTTTTATTACAAATAAAATAATGGCATTATATCACAAAAAATTGTATTTTACTCCATTCAGGTTATAATTTCCTACCAGAAAGAATGCTTATTATTTAATAATACTGCATTTAAGTTCTGTAATTTAGTTGAGACAAAAGTAGAAAATTATTGAGAGACCATTTTAAAAAGACACCTAAACTAATCTTAGATCTGGTAGGGGCTCTGTGGCTTCATCTCTATTTAATTCAGATTCCATAATTATTCACATGTAAGAAACATGATTATTTGTTTAAATGTTTTTCCCAGCATATATAAAGTGAAATTTCTTTCTTGCAGTGAGAAAACTTTAGTCAATTAAATACAGATTTTCATATATGTATATAATTAAGATGCATACTGAAATATAATGAAAAGTTTCAGAAAAACAGTTATATTACATCAAAGATTCAACAGATATTACCGACTTGTGAGAGAAGAATTAATTGAGAGAATTTAGCAATTCTTAAACTGATACCAGAAAATAATAAATTATGCATCGTATTACTTTGCCATTTCTTAAAATTTAAAAGCTTACTCTTTTTTTATTGTTTCTCACTAAGCTGGAGAATTTTCTCTGCAGAATCTTATGGAGAGCAGGGCTTTCTCTAGTTTGTTTACATTGTGATTTTTTGTATGACTTTTTGAGAAATTTTTGGAGTTTGAGCGTTCAGTTAAGCAAGGTAATTTTTTTTCCTTTCTTTGCATACTGCTTAAGAACAACACAGCATTTTTTTAATGAGGTCAGTTTCTTTAAATGTTGCTTATTTCATCAGAAAATACTGTACCTTCAAGGATAAAGTATATTAAGCATTTTCTCAAAGGGTTCTTTTACGTTAAAAGAGTAGTTTGCAGATAAATTGCTTAATCAAAGTTAATAAAAATGCTGAGATGATTCAGTTGGGAAGAGATGTTTGAAAGACTTTCATTTAATTGTTCTTGTAAAGGTGCATGTGTCTGTAGTTGTCCAGTGATTATCCAGCACACTGCTGGATAAACATATCATGTGACGGGTGAGCAGCTGGCTCATGGGTCAGGTGCAAGGGGTTGCAGGGAATGGGGTGACTGGTGACCTGTCACTAGTGGGGTTCCACAGGGCTCCATTGTAGGCCCAGTATTCTTCAACATCTTCATAAACAATGCAGGACTGGAAAGTATACTAACTATGCTTGCCAATTATGCTAAACTGGGAAGATCTGTTCACTTCTTTGAAGGCAGAGAAACCCTGCAGAAACCTCAACAAATTAGAGGACAGGGCAATCACCAATCATATGAAGTTCAATAAAGGCAGGTGCCAGATTCTGCACCTGGGATGGTGCGATCCTGGATGTATGGACAGACTGGAGAAGGAGAGGCTGGAAGGCAGTGCCAGGAAAGGGACCTGGGGGTCCTGGTCGATGGCAAGTTGAACATGAGTCAGCAGTGTCCTGGCAGCCAGGAGGGCCAACCCTGTCCTGGGGGCATCAGGCACAGCATGGCCAGCTGGGCAAGGGAGGGGGTTGTCCTGCTCTGGTCTGCACTGGGGTGGCCTCACCTCAAGTGCTGGGGGCAGTTTTGGGTGCCACAGTATAAGGAACACGTTAAACTATTAGACAAGAGTCCAGAGGAGGGCAAGAAAGATGGTGAAGGGCCTGGAGGAGAAGCCTCAAGGAGGAGCGACTGAGGTCACTTGGTTTGTTCATCCTGGAAAAGGGGAGACTGAGGGCACACCTCATTGCAATTGCAACTTCCTCGTGAGGGTAAGAATAGGAGCAGGCACTGATCCCTTCTGTCTAGTGATCAGTGACAAGACTCGAGAGAATGGCCTGAAGCTTTGCCAGGGAAGGTTTATGTTAGATATTAGAGAAAGGTTCTTCACAAAGAGGGTGGTGGGGCACTGGAACAGACTCCCCAAGAAAGTGGTCACAGCATCAAGCCTGACAGAGTTCAGGAAGTGTTTGGATAATGCTCATGGGCACGTGGTGTGACTCTTTGGGATGTCCTGGACTTTGATGATCCTTGTAGGTCCCCAACTTAGGATATTCTAAAATTCTATGACAGCCATATCTTGAGTCAGTTATCCTGATGGAAAAAAAAGAAAAAAGAAAAAAAAAACCACAAAAAAAACCCACCAAAAAAAACCAAACCACCAACAAACAAACAAAAAAAACCAACCAACAACAAAAAACCCACCTCTTTGACCAGCATTTTTTAATGAAGAAAATAAAGACGTAAGTGTTTGGTGAACTAGTGGATTGTATCTGTTTGGGGCTTTTCTTTTGTTCATTTATTCTTACATATTTATACTTTGAGGGTTTTTAATAATTATATAAAATATGTATTAGAATCACAAAAATATTATTTGGAGATACGTAGAAAAAGTAGGACATGTGTATATACCCTCACATACATGTGTATATGTGCATGTTGACATATCTGTGTGTGTATTTATTCATGTCTATAGGTTCCTATAGAGTGATTTAAGTATTGTAGGTTGACATAAGGTATAGGAAATAGAAATTTTTATCTGGCTATTGTTGTAGGAGATTAAGCACCTCTTGAATCTATTCAACTTATCAGCCACCTTAGAAAGGAAGAAGCTACTTTTAGTTCTATTATATCATGGACAAAGTGAAGCAGAGGTTAAAACTTGCACTTACGTGCCCCATATGCAAAAAAGAAGGAAAAATGTTGCCAGATGAATGTGAAACACAAGCCTTCAAAGCTGATGCCTACTGAAGGAACATCTAAAGAGTGTTACAGAACTAAAGAAATAAAATCAAATTGTTTCAATGCAAGAAACCAAACCACAAGTTAATCAATTAAAAATAGACTGTAACAAATCCATGAAGGTTAAAAGAGCCATGGGGAGATACTCATTACAATGTTCTCCTCTCCAAAATGCCTTTAATGCTGACTGCCAAAAGCTGAAAGGCTGTGCTAGTAAAAGAATTTTTGCCAGTTTTGTTGTTTTTTTTTAAAATCTTTTCTTAAGCATTTGAATTGGCTCTGGACAGAGAGGAAACATTAGTTAGCTGGAAGCTTTATCTGATTTTGTGTTATCATTTTCCTGTTAGGACTACACATGCCTGTGTTTTCACCAGGAGAAACCCTGGTGTAATACAGACAGCCCTCAGCATTCTCAGAGCTTCATTCTTCTCACGTCCTTCCCTTTTAGCTCCTTCGAATTTCTTTGCTGTTGTCCGTTCCACTCAATTTCATCCATCTGATTTTTCTTCCTTTCTGTGCACATCCTTTCAAGACACATGAAAATCTGCTGCAGAAGGAGTACACCAGAGAAATCATAGCTGTTTGGATTATTTTTTTCCCTGTTTCCTTGTTGATTTCACTTCAGGGACATGATATCAGGTGAAGGCAAATAGCTCAGTGTGTGAGATTATCTACAGATATTCCTTCAGAGTAGAGAAGTATCCAGCAGTATTGTATAAGAGAGAACATTCAATAACCTTTTGGCTGATTTAGAAAATGACAAATGGAGGTATTAAATGAGGCTACCTTCTGCGGGTCTTGCAAGCATCCTTGCAACTGTCTACACAATGTCACCTACATATAATGTTCCCTTTTTCAACATCTCCATTGCCATTAGCCTTTGAGACCTTTGCAGTCTGAACATAAGAGTAGGAACATAAGATCTGGCTGCAGTTTGTTTCTGTCCTCTTGGGTCAATTTGTGTGTTAATTGTTCTTGTGGAATGCATGGGAAGCAAATCACTTTTGTTTATCATTTCAGGGAAGAAAGGCAAGTCTGCACCATAGTAGGGGCTACACAGATTAGTATGGTTATTTGATGAAGGATGAATTGGATGTATCCTATGCAGAAATGCATTTACTCTTTTACACTTACAGTTTGTGTATTTATTTTCCATGTCTGAAATGAAGTAGATTGCTTTCCTTGGGGTAAACAAGAGAACAATATACTGCAGTGATAAGGCTGGTGTCTTTAGAGGCTTCTGGCTGAAGTCTAAGCCAGAACTATGATCACCAAAGTGTTTATAAAATGTACCTTAAGCAGTAAAAAATAGCTAATATACTAAATGAGTTAAAGCCCTCTTTTTACCTATACTTTCTGACAGAACAGCAATAATTAATTTGGGAATCAGAAGTCCCAGTCTGTTTTGGTTGATCCCTACTATTTTGATCTCTTCTCACTTATGTTAGTCCCAAATCTTATCTTCCCAGCTTCTTTCCAATCAGTTCTCTTCATTGACCATAATCAGAATTCCTCAACTCTTTCCTCCCAGACATTCCCAGTTCTCTCTCACCTCAAAATTGTTTCTCAATTTTGTTTTCCTGTTCACTGTCATCCCTTCCAGTTTCTTTTTTACTGTGCCATTTTTCCTCATTTCTGCCTGCAATTCTCATTCCAGCGGGTTATCAACTTCCATTCTTGCTATTAACGTCAGAGTAAACTCTTCTAGTTCTGCCTGTTTTGTCTCCTCTACAAATAAATTTACCACCTCATTTCTTTGTGAATCTGTCTCCCTTAATGTCTAGTCTCTTTGTACCAGGTCTTTCAGTTTTGACTTCTTTATCTTCTCTCCAGTTACGATATCTACAATAACTCATTGATCTACGAGAAGTTTTTTTTACAATTTTTTCTTTCTTGACCAGCTATCCCCATTCTCTCTGGAAATTATTGTCTCTGCCTCCTTTTTCTATTCTTTCACTTAGAAATTTCTACCTTAGTCTTGGTTTCTTCCACTTCTTGTCTGAGAATAATGCAGAGTGCAGGTGTGACTCAAGCCTCACCTGCATTTTAAAAAGGCTGCCTGTGTCCAGTAAAGATGGGAATCTTACTAAGAGACAGAACAGAGTCTCTGTTCTTTTTGATGTGTTTGCCTGGCACAATCCATTACAGCCTGAAGGCACTCAATTTCAGCCAGGACATGGTCAGTGCAGTTTAACACAGGGACACAACAAGCTCTGATTAAGGTAAAACAGCATTCATATCATGCACATCTGCAAATACTCTGCTTTTATTATAAAAGCATATAATGTTATATCGTATTGTGTACAATACATCCTTCTTCCTGTTTTAGGTTGGATATGGCATGGACATTGTTTATAGAACATTGTGATATGATATAAAATATTTTTAATTGATTTTGCTATAGACCCTGGTATTTGTAATGTTTGTGAAGAGCCTTTTCTTAAACACTCCTTACAATAATTTCATAGTGCATTTCTTCACCCTCTTTTCCATAATATTTATAACTTTCCAGAAACTTCAGCAAGGGGTTTTTTTTTTCTCCATTGTTAAAGAGAAATTCAGTAATTTACTTCATTAGTGGAATTGATTAACCTTTTTTCTGCAGTGAACCTTGGAGGTTTAGGTCCTAAATGATTTCAGATTCTGTGTTCCTCAAATAACATTTGTAGCTGGGAAAAAAACAACAACCAAACAAAAAAATCCAAGCCAAAATAAAAAAAACAAACATACACGCAAAAAAAAAATAGAAAAAAACCCAAGCATCATTAGCTCTTGTGATTTATTGCTATACAGTGGTACATGTGTATATGCAAAATTGCCACTGAGGTTGTACCTAGTTCTTTATTTGTCTTTATTTAAAGGCTTCATCTGTGTAAGGGAGCGGAAGGAAAAATTAGCCATATACTAAAATATGCATTTTTATTGTTAAGAAGTATGAGAGAAAAAATGCTTTAAAAAACTTCCAAGAAAAAAAGTGCCATCTAAAAGCATTCAGTCTTTCTTTTTTTTCTTTTACTATGCAAAATGTAATAATAACAATAAATTAAGTTAACAATCTATTTATTATATTTTCCACCTGTTCTTACACACCAGGAAGAAGATGGGGCTCCTTTTACTTCTAGTAATTTGCCAGTGTGCCATAAACAGTATCAAAACACTCAGTGTTTCAAAGCCCAATATAATTTTACTGATGGCTGATGATCTTGGTATTGGAGACCTGGGATGTTACGGGAACAGAACCTTAAGGTAGGATGATAATTTGGTGGAGTCATAGCTTTATATTTAGTTTTCAGTGGATTTTTAAAATTAAAAATGCCAGAACATTCAGAAGTTTGATTACCTTTTTTTATGAGTAACCAAAGTTAATAACTTTTACAGAGATTTAAATATTCAATCCTTATTTTATTTTTTTGACCTAAGACTTAGGTAATGCATTTATCCTGCTGAAAAGTTGCATTTTAAACAGAGCATTGAGCATCCAACCAACTTTAGCTCTAGAGAGCTGAAGTATAATCAACAATTTTCTTCTAGAATATACATGACACAAGTACTATGAATTAAACGTATTGTGAAACACTCATGATTTGGGACAAGCTTGTTGTTAACTAACTGGAAATAAAGAGCTGATATTTGCCCTTAATTTATCTTCATACAGTAGTCAATCTGTTAATTAAAGCAAATGTTAATGTACTTGAATAATACATCAGTGTGCCCTGGGATGTTTCTTGCTACCAGCTTAGATGTGATGGTTGTGTAAACAGAGCAAGTGATATCTAGCCATTGTGTTTCAGTGGTACAAAGTTAAATAAAACATTCAGACTAAAAGCACTGTCTGTCAAATGTTAAATGCTCTTTTTCCTGCTGATGTTAGTTAGAAGTAACATCTTATCATAACTCAGAAAAAAATACAAATCAACTTATAACTTCTGGTTTTAAACAAGGAAAAATATATAGAACATTGATGCTTGGATCACTCCCCTCACAGGCACCAGAACAACCTCAAGATCTGTATTCTCTGCTGAGAGAATTCAGAATTAGATTTTTGGAATATGATGAATTTTCATCTTAGTGGTTGTTATCAGTAGGAGACTTTACAGATAGAAAATAATTCCATTGGAAAATTAATGTTTCTGACTATCCAGACTTAGATGATGGGAGCACTAGTGTGCCTTGAGGTCACGGTCATTAATCTCCAGGGTCAGAGAGCTATTAGAGCATGCTGCAGCTGCTGGCCAGTCTGCATTAGTAATTTTTATCTGTAGAACCAAGGACACAGGATTTCTTCCTGCAGGACCCAATTTTAATCTGCATGATGAGCCAGGTCACAGACAAGTTTCCCATACAGATATGGAAGCTGGGTTGTGCCCCTGGGTCTAATATAGCAGATATAATCATGTCAGACATGTAGATATTGTTAATATAGAGCATAACACAGAGTCATAATCGTTTGAATATCATCTAATAGCTTATAGCACCACACAACATTATCCCTACCCCAAAAAGCTTTTGCTGGAGAGAGACTGAAGATGCACCATGGAGGGAGCAAGGAAACACAACCTTTCTTTAGTCTCTCTTATCCTCATTACTGAAA